>JAQFZP010000930.1:0-24931 GCA_034695745.1 Geophilus truncorum | reverse complement strand
CTTGCTATTCAGGTATCATATTTGATGACGTAAAAACAGTAAAACGGACCATATTACAAAAATATTTCTATTTTTTTTCACGAGATGTCGCTTGTGAATTGATCTATGCAAACAGATGATGAAAAAAGGTTCTCATTTCCTTAGCACATCTGAAATTAAGCCGATACTGGTATGAAGTTCAACACCTAATGATAAGGTACCACAGAAATTTTGCCAGGCATAATGTCAACAAATTAAAGGTAAGCTTTATTGACAGTTGGTTTATCGTCCATATATATTTAGTCATTTTTGTCTTCTACATAACCCAGAACGAAATACATGGCGTTGTTTATGTGTAGCAATTACAATGCTAAAAAATGTGGATTTTTAGTTCTTTTAAAGCGAAATTCTTTTAATTGTAACTGAGATGGTGCAATTTGCATATCAAATGCAGCTGGGAATAATTTGGGTTTCAGCTTCACTGCATAGCAACGTACCCCGTCCAGTTTTATTTACTCAGTAATTATAATCTCATTAAGGTCACAAGATATGTAATCCATTACTTAATTAATAAAATCAACTAATTAAAAAATAAAGATTAAGTCTCTAAAAATAAATGGAAAATCCACTTTTTTTCTAGAAATCGTTATCGTATTTCCTTTCAGAAGCTTTGTTATTTTATTCAAAAATTTATGCTGCTGTCAAATTGTTTCCTGTCCCAATGACGCAAATACATGATTGATAGCGCCAGATGTAGAACAGGAATTTTGTTATATAAAATAAAGAGGAAAAAGTCATAATTCGCATACATTCTAGTACTACCTTAAACATTTCCAGTTATTTCTTCTATTATAATTTCCTGCTTTCCCAGCAATTGCAAATGGTCAATAACCTGTTTTCATAGCAGGTGCGCGCTTCTTTTATGAATATTGGCAGTACTCCCACAGTTGGCCTTATTCTCACATCAAAAGAACCTTAATTAATGATCTTATCACCATTACATTCTCATTTGGTTCACCTCGCACATCAAATTGTACTCAAAAGACCTTGACATTGTCCCACCACTGACTTTTAATATTTAAAAAAAGTCAAAATTTAATATTCACTGTATGCACAGCAGTCATTTTTTATTGATTGATTGATGGTAGACACAGGTGTTTATCATATGTGTCTCTGCATAGTAAAACAATAAACCTAACTTATTATCTTATCACACAGACTCCAACTCAGTGGAAAAAATATATGGTGTGAGTGTGATTAATAGGAAGTTTATAAACGATAAGAGAGATACTATTTTTGGTACACTGTGCATAGAAACATATGATGAGGAAGTCGAGATGAGATAAAAAAAAAAACAAAAAAAATTTTTTATTCATAAATGCAAATGTTTTTGTATTTTAGGCGTTGATTTGAAAACATGGTTGATTTTCTCGACGGTGTACGGGAAGTAGGCAAAACCAGCGGTCGTCAAGCGGTAAAGCTCGCCGGAAAAACTCAAGGTCTCTTTACGTCCATGATAAACACCAGCAACGGGTTACTGAACGGTCTCAGCACGAAGTTGGAGGCCGCGCTCAACTTGAGCAGTGATAACAACAGCGATACGTCCGATGACGTGCGCAAAACCAAAGGAGAGTTGAAAAGGCTACACAAAAACACGGTGCGAAGACGAAATTCCATTCCTTCCGAATCTTCCAGCCCCACGTACGAACAGGCGTATTATTTCGCCGGATCTCATCATCCGAAACGGGAACGGCGTTATACAAGAATGCAGCCGAAGATTCGCGCTGTTTACGGTCAGCCACCGGTTGCATTTCGATCTGATCTCGATAGGGCAAAAGCAGCTTTAGATGCGTTGGATGCGCAACTGAGCGCCAATGGAACTCAGCAGGATCCGTTCGACCGTCTTCGAGTACACAGAATGTCGGAGGCTGCGAGTTCGGATGAGAACGAGATGAGCACGACCAGTGTCGATTCGTCGGATGCTGATCGTAGGGATGTTGGGAGGTCGGGGTCGGAGGCTTCGCTGCAGTCGTGGACTTCAAGTGTTAGTTATGATAGTCAGCCCGACGAGATGACTGCTGAATGTATGGAGTATATGAAGAGATTCGTGGACGAGTTGTTTAAAAATAGGTATTGGTTTATTTTATATAGTTTTTAAAGTTTTTTTTTTTAATTAAAATTTTTGTTAATGCAGTGCGTCGATTAGTTTGGACAAAAAGGCGAAGTTTGGAGAGTTATGTCAGCACGAAATCGGCAGGTTATGGTTTGCTCGTCATGTTAACACTCAAGTGAGTTGAATGCAATTAGATTTTATATATCTAAGAGAATTTTTATTTTATTTTTTTTATATTTTTTTTACAGCGTGTTAATAACAAAAAAGTTGACGAATCCACATTCTACAGTTTAGTCCAATATTTTGCTATAGTACTTTTCGAATGTTACGAATCTGACGATTTTTCACCCGCAAAGTCTTTAATGAATATGTGCTTTACATTTTATCACGAAGGTTTGTATCTTTTATTTTAATTAGTTACAATTTAATTTTTTTTCTTTTTGCTTACGGTACACTTAGTTTCTGTTCCTGGCTGCGAACCGTTCAAAGAATTTTTATACACGTACCTCAAAGACCAATCCGTATGGCAGTCACTTCGATTTTGGAATGCAGCATTTTTTGATGCGGTTCAGTGCGAACGTGCTCGGAGACCCGTGATTACCCGGGAGGATTTCGAGCAGTACAGTCCAGAAGAAATAGTTGATGACAGAAATTTCCAAGAAAACATTACTTTTGGACAGCTAGGGTAAAACAAATTTCTTGAAAATAAAATACCGTAATAAAAATTGTAATTTTTCTTTTCATTTTCAGAACTTTTACGTGTAATATGCATGCGTTTGGCCTTAATAAAGATTTGTGCCTCGAATTTCTGCGGAAACAGTCAACTATAGCTAACCTGAAACCAGGTACATTAATTCTCACATTATTCATCATTTAGTTTGACACTTTTTTTCTCTAGAGCAAGTAAATATGCTGAGGGAAAACATTGAGCGAATGTACCAAGAAACTCAGGGATGGCGGTGAAGCTCTACCTATAATAACCTACATCTATTTAAATTATTTTCTACGCAATATATGCATTTCCTACGAAAAGCAATAACTATGTCAAAGTGAAACGTAGAATGTTATAACAACAACAATAATGTAACGTAGAGTTTAATTATTTTATCAAATATATATATAGCTGCCAGTATTATTTCATAACTCAATGTTATGATCAAATCCATTATTTTCTTGATTATCTCAACTCACCTAAGATCTAATAAATTCAAATTAGATTTAAAATAGTATACTAAATAAAAATAGAGCATCCAAATCAATTATGTGTCACTTTTTTTTCCTTTCGTTTACAATACACGTCACTCGAAATGAGGTCTCTTGTCGAGTTCACGTTATTTCTGCAGACAGAGCAGTGTGCTGTATGGTGTGCCGTACTGCTTCTAGCTACGTATAGCAGACTAATTGCGCAAATAAAACTAGACTACAGTGCCAACTTGTTTAGTTTTTACGCGCCGAGCTTTGGAAATATGATGGCAGCTTTCTGCGGTAGACAAGTGTTGACAAAATTATTATTTCGACAGCCACAGCACTGGGTAAGTTTATTTCACTTATCAGTTGTTTTGTATCTCTTTATCTGTACCCAAAATAAATTTTGTTACCTGCAATGTCTTCTGTACACACACGTCCACACCCAAAATTATTTATAGTTATATTAGTAAGAAGAAAATATAAAACTTAACATCCGCATTGAAGTTTACTGTTGAAATTAAAGTGTAAATCCTAATTAAAGTTTATTTAAAAGTGTTATTTCGTTTTACTTTTAATATGTCTCAATTATTTACTAAAATATCGATTAAATTGAACGTGACGTCACTTACGAACATTACTTTGGTCTGAGTGGTCGTCTGCTAACAAGAAAAATCTAATTCACACCCTCAATGTAATTAGAAGTGTTATTTAAAAGTAAACAGGAAAGTCTTTTAACTTGAATAATTTTGTTGATAACAAATTAACATTGTCAACACCTTAATATTAATTGAGAATAAGTGGATTAATCAGCCGCAGCAAAAGGCCAAAGATTATTTTTGTCTCTGTCCTTGGCAAGCTTTAAACTTGTGGTTGTTCTGAATGAAAAATAACTTCCTACATAAATTTGTGTTAAAATAATTGCCAGAGGCGCAAATAAAAATAAAACTTGACTTACAGTGATTACGTAACATTTTTGTTATGTGCATCATCGTAACCTCATTACACAATTAAATATGATTCAAATGTCATAAATGCACAGGAAAACATATGGCCAGAGATAAACTTTTTATTTTTATGTTTTTTTTTTAAATGTTAGATATCAATAACTTCTTCCTTCGCCCACACATCGACAGTCGAAATCTCGCTTCCCAGCAAAACAACGAACACTGCCGTGAAGCTTCCAGTCAAGCCGGCGTTGACAATTCGAATACCTCCGAAATTTTTAACGTCCGATCCGGAAGAAGAAGTTGATATTCAGTAAATTAAACTTATTCATTGATTTAATAGATAAATACATTCTACAATATTTTTTTATTTTTATTTTTTTTAGAGAATATTTTATTCCGGTAACTCGAAGCGGAATTGTGCGACATTTGTTAGAGGAACCGAATTTTCTAAACAGTAATGAAAAAACTAAATTCTCACAATTCGCTACAGCATTGGACCAAGTAATAAGTATGCATTTCACAGGAATTCACGAGGAACTAAAGGTATGTCAAAGTTAATCACTATGCTATGAACTTAATCGAGTTCTTCACTTTCCTCGATCGACAAGTCCACTTTTTCGACAAGATTTTAATCATAGTCAGTCTAAACTGCTTGCTGTGAGTTGGATACACCAAAGTGTGAATCCAATTATGCGCAAAAGCAGTGTGCAAAGCGATGTCGTGGAAAATAACGTAGTTAAAGCTTCCGTCTCTAAAGTACCAAACTCCAGCAAGTTGAAATGTATGTCCGGGAAGCCAACAAACAGCGAAAATCACAACCACAAATATCATTACTTTAACTGCCCGTAGTTTCATACGATTCACGTGTGACGAAATCCTCTGCATTCTGCGTATATTGTTCATGATAATACGGATGATTTTGTGGTACATAAACGCCATCCAGATTAAGGGAATCAAATAATTCAAAAACACAGAGACGGTGAAATGAATTCGAGCTGTAATTCCAGTCGGAAGGCAAAACGTCATTCCGTTTTCTTGATAGTCACCTTGTTTAAATACTAAAGTATCATAAACAATATCTATGTAATAAATAGGCACATTGTAAATGATGGAAACAAGCCATATGCCGCAGATTATGCGCATTCTGAAATTTGACATGCAGTGCGATTGCTCCATCTTCACTATGACCGCGTATCGTTCGATAGCAATTGCCAACATGCACAATACACTGTTTTGAATGGAAGTAAAGAAAATACAACCAAGTATTTTTCTACTTTTGCACGTTAAGTTAATGGGTAGAAGTGCGTAAGGTGATGAAAAGTAGCCGATGTTGACAAATAAAAGAATTCCGCATATAAGTCCTGAGACACTGATGGAAGCAATATACGCATTCATCGGGTGCAACAGGCGACGGTCAATCGCTAAAGTTATGAGAACCACGCAATTTCCAATTAAAACGAGAAATAAACTAAAAGTAGACAATATACATTGAATGACTCCGTATGTGAGTGGGATTTCAATTCCAGTGAAGGTAGAAGCGTTTAGTGTTGCGTTCATTTCGATATGATTTCAAAGCGTGTGTTCACAGATGGAGGTTCACTTGAACCTTCTAAATACTAGCGATGCTTAAATATGAGATAAAGTTTTCATTAGTTTAATATAATCTCAGGTGTCACAACATACTTACACTTGACAGTTGGTGCGATTGGTAACTATGGAAAGTTGGAGTGATATTAATGTTCTGAATGTTTGCTCTTATTAAATTGCTCTATCTATTGCTGTGAAGCTTTCAAAAACTTGACATTTTATTGCGATTTTGTTTTTTGTTTTTTAAAATAGCATCTTTTCATCCCTCTTAACCCAAACGCCGAACCAATGCAATTACGTAAAATGAGTGTGCGAGATCGACTGGATAATGAGTTTTGGCTACTGCAGAAACTATCAATCATTTTAGAAAGTGCCAACTTTTTTGAAGTGCCTTCTCATGTCGTGGATAAAATTACCTCTCCTCGAGTTTTTGATGGCGTCAAGGTAAAGTTGATGGCTCAGAATTGTCTCAGAAGTGACCAAATGGTAAGACTATACACTTACCATTTGGTCACATTTTCATTTTTTGTTCACATCTACTAATCTATCAGAGCTGGACCTATGCATGCGATATCTTTTAAACTTCTTGCACCAAGATCTAACTTTTTTAATATAAACGGAAGTGATTTGAGAAAGTTGAAAAATTGACTGAGAAGTGACCAAATGGTAAGACCATACACTTACCATTTGGTCACTTTTACATTTTTTGCTCACATCTACTAATCTATCAAAGCTGAACTTATGCTTGCGATATCTTTTAAAAAAACAAAAACATGTTTATGACTTTTTATTTTATGATTATTTTTTCCGCTCTGCAGATTTCATCAACGAGAGAAAATTACGCTGTTTTACGACTCTGGGCAATCGGTAGAGAGCTAACTCATCTCCCAATGCCTTGGTACGAATTTTACGCCCGTAAAATGATTGCTCGTTATTTTCCCAAAGTGGAAGTGCCCGTAAGACTTCCCCAAAAGTACTTGAAACGCGTAGTTGCAGCCATAAGACTGAAAACCGACTCCCGGCTTCAAATAAAAGCATTTCGAGACATACCAGCTTCACGCATGCACTTAGTTTTTCCTGACGGTCGTTTCGAAATGCCACAGAACACTAAAGGTTTCGTTATTACGTCGTCAGCGGTCGCAGCAACTGGTGCCTTAGGTCAATACGTATCGTACTTAGCTGCTGTGGATGTGATATGGCCCATAACCACAGCTTTTGTGTCTAGTTTGGTCTTGATTCGTCTGTTAACGAGTTATTCAAACAAGTGCAAGATGCACTTAGAGGAGTTGCACCGAACCCAATACTTCAAAAACGTTGCTGGGAGCAAAAGTTTACTAGATGCTCTCGTTTCTCGTGCAAGAACTGAAATCTTCAAAGAAGCACTCATCACTTACTCATTTCTTCTCACCATCAGACCACCCTCAAGTTCAAGTAAAAAGAGTCATCAACAAGAGGAAACAGATTTGGGTAAGTTTTATGCCCTCTGGTCTCAAATTTAAGTGGTCAAGTATTTTTTATTATTATTAAAAGGTGGAATACCTAAGCCACTTCTTGAAAAGACGATCGAAGCGTGGGCTCGAAAAGTGTTCAACGTCCATTTAGATTACGACGCGCATGAGTCACTTAATTTTTTACTGTCACTAGGTCTTATTAGCAAAGATAAGGAGAATGACATCTATAATGCACTTCCTCTAGAAAACGCCTTGCGTTGTCTTCCAATGAAAAGTCAGAATTTAAGCTCTGAAGAGGGAGATCTATTAGAGGGCTATGATAAAGATGTTGTTTTAGACGACCTTGAGAAAGAAGAACGTCGTCTTAAGCGATACGGTTGGAGGTGAAGTGTTGTTGCGTGTCATTTGTAATAGGTTTAAAAAAAATAAAGAGAGAATCTTCGCTGCATCTAATTGATTTAATGTTATCATTTATGAGTTGGATTTTTAGTCAGCAGTTAACTTATCAAAATAAAATGATTTGATCACTGAAACGATAAATTGACAAGTCAGTCATGTATTAAACAATGATACAACAGTGTTAGTTTCCTACATCGTATATTGCATATAGAACAGATTTTTCGTAATATTTTTATGTCCATGTAGCAATTATCAATGCAATAGCATTTTGGGGCTTAATTAGATTTGTTTCTGTCTTATAACTTAGAAAAACTACATGTAAATAAATACTTGTTCATTCCAAGAGTATTTAAAGTGCAAATCGAATACCATTAATAAATTGTTAGTCATGATTTGATGTGAAACTTAACAGAAATTCAGTTACAGTATCAAAATTAATTGCGATTTAAGAATAAAAACAAAGTTAATATAAAAATAACAAAGAAAAGCTTAACAAATGATAGAATTCCAAGCAATTACAATTGTTAATAGGCAATCCATGATAACCAAAACAAAGATCACTTTTCAAAAGTAAAAATCTTAACACAAATTAAATATTAAATACGATGATTGCCAGGATCGCTACCGTGTCAGAAGCTTTTGCATCGTGTCGGAAGCCAACTATCGATTAAGCTGAAACTACAAACATTGCACAGTTTTTTTTTTGTTTTTTTTGTTCTCTCTTTTTTTGTTCCTTAGTTCTGTCTTCCACCGACGTTGTTTTGCATGTGCGGATAACGTGTCCATTTGATTAGTGTTTCTGGACTTCGATACAAGAATATTAGTTTTGCAAATAGATCTTCCTCCAGTTTCAATTCCTGAGACTCTCTGACTAGATATATATCAAGACATAGTTGCAGTATCCGATCCACGTTCGGCATATCGTCAAACATAATTTTGAACGAAACGCCAGCGAATATGTTGCGCACATATCTGCTAGCGAGGAGAACGAGAGTCGTATATAGTCCCATTAAACTAAAAAGAAATAAAAATAAAGGTTAAATAATAAATAAACGAATAAAACTGTTTTAATTACTAAAACTAACCCGAAGCCTGAAAGAAGAGCTAATGTTGCCGGAAAAACTTTGTCATTAAATGACACAATCGTAAAATTAGCTCTGGTCTCGTGGCAATCTTCCAAACTATATGGTATCCGTTTATAGGGATTATTTTCGCAATCTTCTTGAACAACCCAAAATATTTTTTTGTCATCTTTGTCTCCTGATATATAGGAATCCTTTTTTAGCATCAAGGACAAGTTATTATACTTGATTGGACCTGCAAAAAAAATAAATAAATAAACAAAATCAAAAATTCAATACCACTCAAACTCATTAAATTCCATCAATAAAAAATTACTTTGCAAAAGGGCTTTGGCCACTACTGCTTTCCCCATACTTGGTACGCGTATGAATTTAGGCAATAAATTGTTAATCATGACTGGCGAAGCTCCCGAAGAACCCATTTGTTTGATCATTGCAGCTAGGTCGAGCCGAGCGGTTTCGTTCGGTGCAAGTTTGGTCACGTACTCGTCGCCGACCATCGGCTCTGCACTTTTCCCCACAGCTGCATGATAAAACTGCCACGAAAACTTGAGAGTCATTTCGGTGTTAGAACTCAAATCGGTAAGAAGTTTTTCTTGACTTGGTGGACTGATGATCCAATAGCTGGTGGAACTGCCACTCAACTGAGCTACGTATACGTCATCAGGATCGTAGTTGCTTAAAAAGCCTTGTGCTGACGAATCGGCACGGTAGAGGAAACTCAACGATTCGTATTGCGACTTGGTGAAAACTTTCATATCTTCCAATTGGGCGCTCATTTTAAAAATAGGCTCAAAACCGCTGAAACTGATCTCGATGGTGCATCCTAGCGGGCGATTGGGCAAGCCTACGGTGTTTTGCAACGCAAAAAGCACGAGGGGAAACCAAATTATGAGAATAATGACGAATAAGAATGAGCCGCCGAGTCCGTATTTTACGATCGGGTTTCGCTTTTCGCCTCTGGGTACCGGGTATTCGGCCTCGGCTCGACGGAAACATTTCAGAACAAAAATGTTAGCAAAAATGTCCTCCATTTTGAGCCACGATCCAATGGCCATGCTGGTGTCGGTCCAAATCCAGTCCATGAGTGCTCGTAATTCAAAGAGAAAAGGCACTAACATAAACCTAAATAATACATAAAAAATATATAAAAAATTATCAAGTAAATTTAGAAGTTTTGAAGGAAGCTAAAATTACCCTTTGAAAAGAATGAGATTAAGGTAGTTGTATTTTTTGGTTAGGAAGTTTCCTAATATTCTAGTTGGATACCCTGATCGGATCTGGTAAGCAGATAGTAGAAGATACATACATTTTACAAAATACCAAAGTTGAGGTGGTAAGAAGCTGTTAAACTGCCTGTAATTGTAACAAATAAGCGAGCATTATTGATTGTGAATTTTGAATTTTTGATTTGTTTTGCACTTACTTTTCGCTAACAGCGGGCAAAATAAAAAACATCCAAATGTGCACCAAAAACACAATGAATATTTGAAATATCAACTTTCCTAATATATATTTCCTTAAAAACAAAGCTCGGTCTGCAACAATGAGCCCGAACTGGGCTATTAACATGACCAAAAATGGAACTGGAACCTAGAGATAAAATCAAAAATGACAATTTACACTATACTCATGACTTAAGGTTAAGACTCACTTTATCTTCTTCAAAATATGATGCAACACCATCGCCACCTCCAGTCTGCAAGTGTTAAAAAATAAAATCACTGTAAAATCACTGTAAATTAAATTGATAAATCATTGCTCACTCCAAAAGCCCAATATCCAAAAACAACTATCAAAAATGTGATAAAATCACATAAAAACATGAACGCATAAACGTCTTTCCGAACTCTGTAAGGTGGATTTAGTAAATTGTCCGCAAACGAGCGTATTGGTTGAATGTACTGCAAAAACCTGCATTAAAATTAAAAAAAAAATAAAAAATAAATAAACACCATTTCAAAACAAAATTATAAACATATTTAATTTAATACCCTATAACTACACTCCCAGCATGAGTTTGATCGACAGTAGTTTCATCTTTTTGCGAATCTAAAATCAAAACCAAAAGTACATCACTCAATTCTTACGCTTCAGTCCATTTCTCAACTTACAACTTGTGATTTCGGCCTCTTTCTCAGCAATCGTCTCAGATTCCTCTTTAGACCCAGCTGAATGGTCTTTAGACGTTGACTGTTCTTTGCTGTCTTCTGACTTGGCACTGACTTCAACATCAAATCGACTGGTATCTTTCCACAATCCCAAACTCTAAAACGGAGCATTAAAAAAAATTAATATTTACAATAACGAATAAAAACCGAAAAATACCTTTAGAATAAATCGATGGAAAAAAACGACGAGCAACAACGCCAGATCGTAGAGAGCATATTGATCCTTTTTCTCAATTCCCATAATTCTCGGCGCCCAGAAAGGTTTATTTGCAGACACCTGTTCCTTATTCCATGGGAAAAAGCCGAACTGAAACATGTACTTGATCACAACAATTGCTTCTGTGTATGTGATGATGGTGATCCAAAAGGTTTTGCTTGGTCTTGGGATTGAAAGTGTGCCCCATAAAAACGTCATTAGGGGTAACGGAAGAGATAGAATGCTGGCGGAGTTGATTTGGTTGATCACAATCATAATGTAGCACACTATTTCCGAACGAGAAACGGCGGCATACCACGATGCCACTAACAAACGGATTATTGGGGGTTGTTCAGCTTCGAATTCCTTCTCTAGACTCTCGGGAGTGTCGTGGACAATGACGCTATTTGAGTAAAAATTACATATAAAATAAAAAAAAAATTTTTTTAAGTTTATATTACGAGAAACTAATGAGTTAGCACTATTTTATATTAGAAATCTAAAATTATTCTCACCTATCCTCAGTTTGATCATCACTGGGTTTTTCCACACGAATAGCTAAAGTTTCTTCTGGTCTAATGATTATATTTTAAATTTACAGTTAAACTTAAAATACCATGCTTTTACCATAAATCTTGTTAAATTAAACCTTTGTTAATGGTAATAATACACTACGGATATTACAAAACTTTGACTTACATTCTACTCGATGATTTTGAAAACCCTTCGTCATAGCCCTCGAGTTGCCACTTCACGCAAAGTAAATATAAATTTAATTAAATGCCAAATTTTACTCTTTGAAATAACTACCTTTTCTTTTAGTCCTTTTTTTTCTTTAGTCAAACATCGGGCGACGTAACGGTAATTTCTCGATATAAAGTTCAATTTTGATGTTGCACTTATCATTAAGCCTTCGATAAAAACCAACAGGAAATGCAATAAATTCTGAATGCGTTGGAGAAGCGATTCCTTTGCTGCAAAATTTTTAAGAGTTAAAATGTAGGTAAATAAAAATAGCACATTACAGTATATAAATCAAAAATTACATTTTGATTTGGCATCTTCGTCATCTTTAATCGATGCTTCGGGACCGGTCGATGTGCCTAGCACTTCGCTGTCCTCTGGTTGTGCCATTGGCATTTTTCGAATTTCCCCTGGCGATAGACGAGGAGGTCTCTTGGGGTCGTACGGTGTCAAGGAATCGCGTGGAGAAGGTGCAAACGAAACCTGTTCAACGCAATGAGTTTAAATGCTTGATGTTTTGCACAGAAGTAGTAGATTACTTACACCTGATGCACCGGAAACAGTTCGAGATACAGGTGTCTTGCCAGAACGATCTGTGGGTCCAGAAGTCGTTGGTTCGGACGAACCCGCCACATCTGAATCTGCACCTTTAGCCTGTTTGGCTGCAGTTACTGCTTGCTTGATGTCAGTTTTCATTGCTGATGCAAGCAACTGCAAAAAAACCGACATGTTATTTATGTTTCAAATTTTGAACTTTACAAATATATTTACTTTAGTAACCGGAATTCCTTTAACCGGCACTTCGTCTTCGTCATCTTCTGGGTCTTTTCCCTTTTTAGTTCCGTACTCCAGCTCAGCCAACCCTTCGTCGTCAGAGAAATCTTCGAAAAGGTAGTAATCTCCAGACCTGATTGCTAAATTAAAAATTGTGCAACATTTATGCATTAGTTGGGTGTTCGAAACGGTAAACCAACAACTAAAATTATTTTTATTAAATTACAAGTTTAAATGTTAAAGACGTTTATTACGTTTAGCGTTATAACTCAAGGCCTTGAGATTTTAGCAGTTTTAAGTTTCGTTTTATTAATCAGATTCCCCAAAGCGAGGCAAGTACCGTATGCATTTAAAATTATAAACTCTTAAATTATTGACGTTGAGTTATAAGCTCGAAATATCTACTTTCACGACATTAAAGTAATAAGCGAATTGCACTTTTCTATTAGTCGGCCCGGTGCGTGAAAAGTGCTAACTGCTGAATAACTACAACCGAGAAAACTAAGTGTTGATTAAACAGAAAGTGATCGAAAATTCGCATTTCAACCTACTATAGCAATAAAGAAAAACACAAATTTCATTCATACGCATCCATACAATGAAACAACTCACAATTACATCAAATCGTATAAAAACTCGAAAAAAAATAAAAATCATTCCAAAAATGACCAAAATAATAATAACAACAAAACGTGATATTCATAATGGCAACTACTATGTGATGTGATGATAAAAATAAACTGATTGTGCAGTAACTTGACCATGCATAAATAAAAACACTTCAATTACAGTATCAGGGTTCTTTGAAAAATGAGTACTTTACATGTATGATGTGAAGGGACAGGTGACGAGACAGAAATGGACGGACGATGGAGTGAGGCACGATGTGAAATAGGATGAGATGATGGTTCAACCAAACTGGATCGAGGTGTGTAAGGAAGGCCTTGAAGGGCTGGATAAGGAGGAGGGGAGAAAACCGGAAAAGATTCCTCTTCGGAGGGTGTTCCGTGAGCCTGCGACTGACTCAAGGCGAGTGCCGTTCCCGTGGAAAACTTTGGTTCCATGTAACCGTCCAGCGAAAACGTATTAACGGCTGAACTGGGCGATGGAATCGCCGTGCCCGTGCCGGCCGGACCCACCGCCGGTTCGGCGTCAGCCCCAGGATGGGGAGATGTGCTCATGGAGTACATGGGAGTGGAAAGGGCAGAGTATTCGGAGCCTTTGAAGGAAAGGGAATGTTTGCAAATTTGATTATAAGTAATGAATCGAGTAAATAAAATAACCGTGTGCAGTTATGTTTATGTGGTTAAATAATAAATGTACAATCTGTAAGAAAGTTGTATGATTATGACGACACATTTCATACATTTCAATCATAACCGCGATAAGTTTGTTAGTCGAACCAGAGAACGCACTATGTAGTGATAGTGAGATCGAAAAGAGATTTTTTCCCCTCCCTGTTTCTTGTTCTCACCCCTCTCTTCGGGATCCATATCTGAATCCCAACCACGAAGAAACAACACATCTGTCGGAGGAAATGAAGACCTAAACTGTTTGGTTTTACAATTTCTCTCATTGAAAAACGATTATTAGGTGTGTAAAAGTAAACTCATACAATCAGCATTCAGAGACAGAAGCTGCGTCTAAAAGGGTTAAAATTAATGTCTTATACCTGTATAATGGTTATCGGGATCGACGTATTCGGCGCCCCGAATTTTCTGTTGATTCATGCGAATCTTGTCCATTTTCTTCTTTATCTTTTCTACTATTTCTTTTTCAGCTGCCTCTTGTTCGGCAACTTCTCTCATCAACATTTGATTTATTAGTTCGGCGCCCCTAAAGAGCAAAAGTAAAATTTTATTTTTTTTTGTTTACAAATAGAAAATAATAAAATTTACCTATTTGCAAGAGCAGCTTGAGCTCTCATTTCAGTTACAAGATGTGGAAAATAATAACTGCAGAAAAATCGCTTTTGGATGAGCAAAAATGCCAAGCAAATGCCTTCCCATAACAATCCTGCATCATCTACCGGTACTTGACAATCATCTTCTATGGCTCCAGCATGAACTGCAACTACAATAAATAAATAAAAATTAGTGACTGTAACTTAAAAATATTCTCATTTTAAGAAAATTCTTACCTTGTGCACCCTTTTCGAATTTGTTTAAACACGCGATACTAAATAGCTGAATCAACCAACAGTAGTTAGTATATAAATATTTCAACCAGACGCAACCAATAAGCTGAAATAAAGTACGGTATCTTAGTTTAACAGAAAATTGAATTGTTTTTCACTCGTATACCTGTAATACTGATTTTATGAAAATGACAACGACAGTATAGGATATCAAAACATTCCACCATTTCAGAATATATTTGATTGGTTTCATAAAAAACTCTTGGCCGTTCCAAAGGAAAAGAAAACAACCGATGACGTAACCCATTGCGAACAGACTGACACGGTTGGTTCCCGCCAGGAAAAATATAGCTAATGTTATCCAATAAAACGAAGAGAAAACTGCGAGTTTAACTAGGTCCAAATACGATCTACAATTGAAAATATTATTAAATTAAAATTACACATATTGACACATTTAAAAGTAAAGTACTATCATACTTTGTGTATGTAACATAATCTGTCATTTTGTTGTTTGCGGGATAACTTGGAGAGTAAATGATTTCCTGATTGCTGCCTCCTGCATAGTGATCAGCATCTGGTTTCTTTTCAATAGCGAAAACCCACAGTTGACAAGAAGCAAACAGAAGCAAGAGGAAATCAACTAAAATAGAAAATAATTTAATTAAAAAAATATAATATTTTTCTTATAAATAATTGTACCTGTCAATTTATAAGCATGGGGTGATTTATTATAATCCGGCAAAAACAGCCATTCACGTAATTCCGGTGAAAAGTTCTTATTGTCGTAAATATATTCTAGAAATAAATAAATTCACATTTGAAACTTATCTTTTTGTTGTGCAGTTTACTCTTACTCACCGTAACACAGTCCGGGTGGTAAACCCAAACACATGACATACTGAATTGGAATAATGCAACACATAAATACGACGTACAATGGCCATATTTTTTGCAATGTTCGTCGGCGCAGCAAAAATAAAGTAGCCAACCAAAGTGCATAAATAACTGCGAAAAAGTCTAACCGAATGCCTACAGCGGCACTTAAAGCAATTAAGCATATCTGCGAAACAATTTTTTTAAAGTTATAAACAATTAAACCAAATTATGTTCATATTTGAGCATTACCTCAATCCCGAACTTGTAAAACCCAAAATTAATAAGAAATTTAATGCAGTCAGTCAAGTTGTTATCTGCTTCCACTCGAGTGACTTCCGGAAAGACAATACCCTTTCTCGGTTCGTATTCATTCGTCGTCTTTCGATGATGACGCATGCGGATTCTAACAACTGCTTGAAATGTCAGGACAAAAATCAAACCTAAATAGCCCTAAAATATGAACAAAATTCAACACATTTGTGCATGATTTATTATGCGATTATTTGTATTTACTTTAATATAGTTGGTTAAATTATCCGTTTTCTTAAACCCAACCCAATGTGCATTGTTTATAGTTTTGTTCATAACGTTGTGTGTGTCAGCTGAAGAATAAGATGTATTTCCTGCGGGAATTATATCAGTTTCCTACAGTAGAAATAAAATTATTCGTGTTTCATAACATTATCCAAAAATAACAAACTCACATTACAATCGGATTTCCAATATTCAGTCACATAATTGATTTGATAAATCATTTTAGAAATGAGAAGTACTGAAGCCCAAATAGAACAACAGTGCGATAAAAAATTTTGCACTTTGCGAATCGGTGTTGCTATGACGACAAATATTACAAAAAGGAAGTTTACTGCACTGGGCTGCAAGAAACAAATTAAAAATTATCCATTATTATAAACGACATTATAAGTGATTTACTTACATCGTATAATGCTAATAAAAGCACTGAAAATAATACGAGTTTAATAATATGAATTTCCAAATAATGCCAGCAAAAATCGCTGATTACGTTATAAGCATAAACAACTTTGTCCAAAGCTGATTGCATTACTTTTAGTATGGATTCTCGAACTAAAACTGAAATTGACATTGTTTATAGTGGTTCTATTAATTTAAACAAGTGTAGTAATACTTTTGGGCTTCGCAGGCAATTCACCAGTCTCTTGTTCAAGATCTTCTTCTGTTTTTTGTTGAACCGGAGTGTCAACAGCTGTTTCTGCTTCCGGTTTTGCAGCTACATCACTCTTAATTGTTGGCGAACTTTCAGTTACAGACGGTTCTGGCAATAAATTTTCTTCTCTAAATAGCAAAAACACCGGTTAGTCCATCAGTAAACTCTAACGAGCATTTCAGAATGACTTACACTTGATTAATATCGCTGATTCGTAAAAATTCGGTATGGAAATAATGTAATTGAATTATGGTGATTATAACAAAAAACGTCGCTCGCAACAGATTGATGAACAGGCCACCAGTATCGTAATACTCAAGACCGATATCTTGTTGCCTGCGTCAAAGACAAAACATTTACAAAAATAATCTATTTTAAATTAAAATGTGATACTTACAGTTCCTTTGACACGTGTAAATATTTCGACCAGTAATGTGGGAAATTTTCGAATTGGTATGTGTAAATTAGTATAAGCAATGTCATAGAATAAATGATAACTGTAAGCCAAAAGCCGTACATAATGGCTCTCCATATTCGGTAAGATAACTGCAAATAAAACTCAATTAATAAAGCTCTCAGTTTAATTTTTTTTTTTTAAATTTCATACCTGAAACATGAGAATAAAAAAGAGAAATAAAACCATGTAAACAATTCGAAAAACGACGACATGTGAACCTCCAAGTGCATTTAACATAAGCATGAGAGCGACGACCCAAATCCAATATTTGGTCAGTATAGAATGAACGAAAATTCCTAACTTTTTCATTAAGGCACTGGAATATGCAACGCTGGGTTGTCTTTGAAGCTCTAAAATAACAAATTTAACAAAAGATTTAACCAAAATTTCAAGAAATAAAATAAATAAATAAATAAATAAATAAATCAAACCTGGTCGACTTTTGCCTGATCCAGGTGACACTGTTACATAAGCCATACTGACTGGCTGCATCATTACACCTTCTGCAATATCCTTATTCTTATTTCTGTATTTTTCTTGCATGTATTGACGTAAGGTCATCCAAAACATAACAGTGTACAAGATCTGCAATTCAAATACAACATTTACTCAAAGCAATGCCTCATTTACAAGTGTATGATTACCTTAACAGCTAATGGAATACATGGTAAATGGATAGTTTTGTCGAGCCCAATTTGAGCCAAATTAACGGTATCAATGGTTGGCGGCAACTCATCGTTATTTAAATTCAATCCGTAAACATACTGAATGATAATAAGCGCTTCGGCGTAAATGACGAGAAAAGGAGACGATTTCCAACAAGCGCTACGAGAATTAGGCATCATCCACAAAAGACAGGACCACAAAAGCAAAACGAACGTTAGCCAGGAATGGTATGTGATACTCCAAGCCTAAAAATCAAATTAATAAAAATTAAATAATCCAAAAATATTTTTAAGTGAATTTTTATACCATCATAACAATAAGTGTAGCAATATAACTCTGTCGCGTAATGAGTTGGAAAATAGATATGATAGGAGCCAGCCACTGCTTCAGGCTCTTGAATCCATCTTCAGGCACTACATTACAAGGAAAGTTTATTCAAGAGGGTTTGTAAGATTGATTTAGAGTCGTGTTACCATCAGCATCCAATGGCATTTCGCTTGGATTGCTCGACCAAATGGCACTTCCATTAGGATCAATTTCTAATCTATCCTCTTCACCTGCTCCAACAGCTTGATAAGATGGCACAATCTGTTGCGCATCCAAAAGCTGAAATTTAACATAATCTTAAAATTTATCTTCTTCAAGATGTTAGGTATTAAATTTATATTATGGTTATAAAAGTGTCATTATTTACTCCTAAAGTGATGAATAAATAATGGATGATTTCTGAGCGTAGAAGAAATTAAAGAATAATTGGCACTTTAAAAGCAACTAACTAACGTTAACACGCATCAGCACATGTAATTCATCAAAGTTAATACTTTTACGATAAGTGAAAATAATTAATAAGCATGGCAAAATAATAAAAATAAAATCTAAATTAGTACGTACAGGCGACCGCTCTGTTGATCGAATCTTATTGGTAAACTGCATGCAGAAAAGAATGATATAAAATGAGTCTAAAATACTTATCCAAAGAAAACAAACGTAACGCCCATTACAAAATCCCATCTAGCAACTCTTTTAGTAGCAATAAAAAATATCTAAAAAATATCATAGTTGACTAATTTTTCACAATGCACAACTCAAAAAAATAATAACAAAAACTAGGCAAAATGCAAGTGATGATTTCTAAAATGTCTGACAGGAAAGAGAGGTAAAGCAATAGACGTGGCATGTTATGTTACCATTCTCCCATCAGATTGCACTCGAAAACATACTTTGAAAAAGGACGATTTTCGTCGCCTTGAAGGTGGTCGGTGGTAACTGAGGTGACGATGAGGATGATGGTGTTGGAATTGGTAGTGATGAAGGTGGGAACTGGTAGGGGGCAGTGGTAATGAAGTGGCACGTCGATTTCTCATGGGCTCATCAGTGCCCATGGGAATTACAGACTTAAACCCCACATGAACATCATTTTTTTTCTCCACCTACACATTTACACTCGTTTAGTTGTTAGTAGCAACATGCAGAAGGTAGCAATGAATGTTTATTTAAAAAAAAAAAAGATGAAATGTTTATTAAGACACACACACAGGAAACATGCGGCTAGTCGTCGTAGGAGTCGGCTTTTGGTAAAGGTTAAAGAATTGGATTATTGTATTAAGTATATAAATAAAATAAGTGAACGAAATCGTACTGCATTTTACACTTGTAAATAAATAATCTGACATTGTGCCTGACAAAAATTCTTGAGTCAATGGCTAACTGAAAATTGTTTGTTACGTTATTTAAAGTGAAAACAAACTTACTTTTTTCGTTAAATAGTTCCTAGTTTGGACTGCCAGCACCCAATACAATACTAAAATAACACCTGGGTTGGCAAATGCAGCCCATTCTTGATTGTAGAAATGAATGATTCGCGGATCAGCACAATCAGTTTTAACTAAAGCAGTTAAACCAAAAAGTCTAAAAAAAAATAGCAAATTGATATAAATGATTAAATCAAATAATTTTATCTAAACCTAAAAAAAAAAGTTATAATTATTTATTCAAGCAAAAGTGCTATTTACCTTGCAAAAAAATTATCCGGCGGAATTAACTCTTGCATGATTTGCAATTGGTATGTGTACAACGCAATAAGATGTAACGCTGAATAAATGAGAAGAACAATTCGGAAAATCTTGAATTTTTTCCTTAACGATTTGTAGCACGCAATCCACGTAGCGAACGTAAGAAAGCAAACAAAATAGAAAGCACTGGTTACGCTCGGTCTCGCAATGCCAGCAGCAGCCATCAGGAGTAAATCCAGAAAAATGCCGATTGCCGACGTAACTGATGTTTCGTCTCGTCGACTTGGAGTTTTGAATTGTTCTTGGGGTTCCGAGGTCAAAGGGCGATCAGAACCTTCGTCTATTCGCATTTCGACATCTGAAGTTGAATCTTTCTTTCTCGTCGCACCGAATAAGACAATGATGCCAAGTAACACGAGAACTTCAGGTACGATATGCCGTGCAATGTTTAAAATATCGAGATCGTTATATCTGTTGTAAAAAGTAGTTTTTAATTTATTTATTGGTGTTTTTTTTTTTTTTTTTTACTGTAATTAATTTTACCTAATAAATCCTACATATCTAAGTATGATTTCTAAACTTTCACCTATTAAAAAAGATTAATAATTAATAGAATGTGAAAATTATTCAGAGCTTTGGTGCCAATTGAATTATCGCGATAGCCGACGTTAGATACATAACATTGCATCGTCCCACGCAACGTGATGATACATTGCCATGACTTCAACATGCACTCAACACTTTTTAAATGTCAAATTCAACTCGTCATGTAATTTTCCAAATGCTTTTAGTATTAATTATCGCTGTAAAATCTTCTTTTGCGAAATAACCGCGATAATTCAAGCGCTAATTTAGATAAACACTTACAATTTTCTAGAAACTCTCCATAAGGTGAATCAGCAAGTAAATATATTTGAAAAGACAAGTGACTTATTGTAGTCAAAAGAGCTACAAGTAAAATACTTAATATAAAACGCCCTGTGTGTCCTATAATACAACAAAAATAAAATAAAAATTTATTTTTTATACTTTAATCCGAAATCTACAAATTACCTCGAATAGTTTTACTAGTTGGCGACGGCATAAGTGGCACGACAAAAAAAAGCAACAGATATATGAATGATAATGCATTGTAACGAAAAGCAGCAGCTGTAAAAAAAAAAAAAAAAAAAAAAAAGCTCATTAAACTAACATAACATCTTCTCACAAAATAATTAATCACTAGATGTCCACCCAGAAAACTACTAGGGTCACACAACTCGAATAAAAGCATTTTTGAAAAATTAAAATGAGAAGAGGTTCATGAAAGAATTATTTCATGGACACAGTGACTTGGTGGCTGGACAAATAAATAAATAAGAGAAAGGCATAAAAGCATGTTGAGTGACCCACAAAAAACTTTTGTTTTTTAATTTGCACAACAACACAATCCAATCCGTCTTGCATGTCATCAAGGGGTGAGTTAAAACCCTTGGGTTTTCGGGTGTGTAGGTGGGTGATGGGCGTATATAGATGGTCAGTACTGTGCATTTCATTTGAGCAAAGCCTCGAATGAAGCTAATTGGATAATTACATTTCCCCAACCTTTTGCATTCTATTTCTGGTTAACAGATTAAAAATAACGCAATAACTGATAATGATTTGCAATTAAGCCTCTTTTTTTCTCTCATTTGCAATCACTGGATTTACTTACATGCCACAAAGAAGATTGGAAGCACCAGCTTGAACAGAATGAAGCACAGGAATTGATTCATGATGACTTTTCTGTACTTTTCACCGGATTTTTCCGAGGTTATCAAACCTAGAACAACAAAAATTACATAATAAGTGCTTTTTTCCGTCATTTTTAGGCTGCACTGCGTTGGCTCCAGCTCCAGATCGTAAAAAGCCGAGTTCTATAATCCACTTGGGTCCCCCTAAATCAAACACCATTTCATCGCAAATGTTAAAGCCCCCTCTTTCATTGAAAATGAAATTGGCATTTCCCCACTAATGTAAAGAATTCGGCTAAGGTGATTTTTTCAATGAGTCACTGCTGGAATATTGCCAATATTTGGGTTAATGTACTAATCAAGCCATTAATATTGGGGTTAATATATGGGACAATCGCGATTTTGTCACTGGAAATTTGCATAAAAGATTCAACCAGGAAAAAGTAATAGGAAATACAGTACGTAATATATTCTACATTCTAAATTCATTTAATCTTCTTCTCTTGTAATGATAATTTTGACTTTTGATACCTTATTATTCAACCTGAATAAATTGACCTTGAGTCATGACAAGGTGTAAACAAAACACTGCCCCCTATTATTGACATTCGATGATAAAGCATAAAACCCAATAACATTTGAACTTTTTTTTTATACAAGTCCATCACATGTTACACAACAAGATCATAAACATTTCCTCTCCAATAAAAAATGAAGAAAATTCACACAAATTAATTAACACTGCTGTAATTTAAACTAATGAGCTTAATCCACTTACTGTGTCTTACAACCAACTTGCCCAGCCATTCCTGAGCAGTCACTTTCCACTTGGAAGTCATGTTTGCAAAACTGTTTTCGTTCTCCTGTAATCAGTCCGCAAACACAACACACTGCAAAACCTCAGCCTCGTCCCTTGTGCGTTCTGCCAGCATCGACTAACTGCATTAGAATTAAATTCTGGCTCGCATATCCCCACTGGAATCGAAATAAATACGAGGCTCTAGGGATGCTCGGGTTATCCAATGGTAATGAGCCCTGGGTACACGTATAAACGTCTCCACCTCTTTTCCCTTTGTACACTACACAACAAACGAGTGAAAAAGTGCTTTTCAAACAAGAACAATTGAGTATGAGCATTTTGCCAATTTTCCAACGCTTTTCAAGCACAAATAGGTAATTTATGATTTATTTGTTCATCTTGTATTGAAATTGTTTAAGTAAAATATACATTCGATTGGAGGAGTTGAATAAAAGGTTATAAAAGTGATCGAAGAAGTAAAATTGGGAGTAATTAAATAGCTCCACCCTAAGAGCAAGCAAATGTCCGGTTATTTCAAGGAATGGCTGACTATTTTTAATACCGCATGGTACTAACACTTTTTATCTACACTCACAGTTGAATATCACATGAGATCAGCACTTTCTCAATTTCAAAAAAGGTCAAAATTTAAAATGTATATTTCACATTTTATTATATATAACCACAATAAATACTTAGTTTACCTTGACCCGACACTGGGAAATGGAAAGGAAGCTGTGACTTTATGATAAAATGTCAACTGAATAATTCACTTCTCGTAAAAAAATAATAATTAAATATTGGAAAAAAACAAAACTACTCTTAATTGGTTTTGTATTTTCCAATGTGTTTATCTCTGCAAAATAACAATAAAATAAATACGTGAAACGAGTACATATGAAACCATCGAAGGATGAAGAACATCCGCAGTGTTTGGCAATAGGCCAGGCTACAGCTGATAACATTAAACCACTTCTTTCTAAAATGTCTCAAATATCCTCATGATTAGACTAAAAAAATTACTTTCATAAAAATTAATTTCATAAAATGGATAAAATGTAGTAAAAAATTCCCATTTACAATTTTAAATGTGTTTTTGAAATAAAAAATACCATGTGTAATCTATAAAATGGCCATTTTCATTAACATAAGGCGTGCTGTTACCAGTTTTGCGTAAAATATGGTCAAGTGGAATGTTGTTTTACTAGACTTGGCACTTACGTCAAGTTGAAAGCATTTTAAAAGTATTTCTGAACCCATTTTGGTCTTCAGAAAATAAAGTGTAGCTTTACAGAGCAAAATAGTTAGACAAAATAAATAAAACACTTCTCTTCACACGATAAAAACAAAAGAAAAATCTTGTTTTGCATCAACCGGAAAACAAGTTGATAAATAATCACATTCTAATTTTATACCTGTCAAACACGATTAAAAACTCTTATTTTATACATTAAATAAATGCTAAAATTTAAATTAAATTAAATTAAAAACCACCAGAAAACAACTATAAAAAAATATTTCTGTTTTCCACCTGTAAACAGGAACTGAACCCACGCTAACTTGGGTGCACAATGTACTGATAGTACATTATTACTCATCCTCTACAATATTTTATATAATTCAACATAATATTGTAAATTTTTAATTCACTAAATGACTATATCTAAACAGAGTCTCATTTTTATGGTTATCTCTTTGCACAAGTCATCTCGATTACATGTTATTTACGTTTCACTCTTAAACCGGCATATTTTATGAAAATTCCAGTGACATACCATAGCCAACGCCACATACGGTCTCTTTAAATCATGAATAGGTGTTGGGAAATCGGAAAAGTTGACTCTTACTCAAATCACGATGTCAACGCTGCCAATATTTACACGAGATGAATTCGTCTTTTGTTCGACGTAGACAGCCTGGCTACTGTGTTCATTTCGTGAAATCCACACGAGTAAACATTATAGCTCAGCTGCCAGCTAAATTATAGAGAGAATCATTTGTTAGTCATCGTTTTAAATTAAAATCGAGTTGAGAAAATTACTTTGCTGGGTGTGCCTTCCAACCATCATGATCGACGACAATTCGAAATGCCTGATGGGAAATCAACAACTGAACACACGTGGTATCATGGAGGGAAGGAAGGCTTAGTTAGGCATGGCTCTGTCTGAAGAGGTTTTTTTTGTTGAAAAAACAGTTTTTATCAGCAGCTGGGGTAAATATAACTCTTTCCTTGGTTAAATATACACTTTGTTGGGGTGAAATGACTTGCGACGATGTTGATTCCATAGAACTGGAACTAGAATGTTTTTTTTTTGCATGTTTTATTCTGTTTAAAATAGTTTTAAATAGTACAAATACAATTTTTATGATAAATTAAAGTTTTAATACTATTTTATCTTTAAAAAGTAATGAAATGCCACTCTACAAATATAATATAAATTTATTTACATGA
>JAQFZP010000929.1:0-24964 GCA_034695745.1 Geophilus truncorum | reverse complement strand
TACAAAAATCATCGTCTGCTCACATAAGAAATTTTATTTAGCTACAGAAAAGAAGAAATGGCGCCCACTAGAGTAATTATAAAGAAACAAGACATGGCTGTCGATGCCACATTTATCGAGTGTTTATTGGATACACTCGGTATACCAGATGATCAACATCAAATACCTGTGAGAATTAGTCTTGGAAACGATTGCCTCACAATTTCTGAATTGAACGTGGATGCAGGTAATTCACGTGATGAGTCATACGAAGCGACGTTAAAAGTAATTTACTACTTTACGCATTTTAAAAATTATATTTACACGTCATCAGTTAATATATCATGTTTTATTTTTAAAAGCACTCAACGCGGTGTCCTATGCGTGAATTGAGAATCAACAATCAAATTCCATCAGAACATTCAGACCGCCGGGTGGGCGGTGACATTAAAATAGGCGCAGCGGTGTTAGTTCAAAGCAGTGATAATTACGTATTACTGTCACAAAGGCCTAATCACATGCGTACGTACCCTGGATGCTGGGTTCCTCCGGGAGGTCATGTTGGTAAAATTATAAAAAAATTGAAAATATATTTTTCAAAGATGCTAACATTATTTTATTTAAATTATCTAGAATCGCAAGAAAGCTTGAAAGCTGCTGTTGCGAGAGAATTAAGAGAGGAAATCGGTTTAGAAATTGATATTTTGAATGATACGTTCAAGGTGTTGGGTCTATGGGAAGCTGCATATCCACCCATTTTGGAATGGGGTTTTCCTAATAGGCATCATCTGGTTGTTTATTTCCATATTATCTGCAATGAAACTCACAAACAACTGCAACAAAAAATTAAAGTAAGATTTATATAATAAATTTTATTCCCACAGAAATTTATGTGAAATAGCCGGTGTCTATTTTCACGGCTAATTGGGGGGTCAAGTGGTTTTCTGTGAAAATAGACATGCTACTGTTGATAGGCTATTTTCACAGAAAAAAAAAAAGCGATTGCAATTTTGACTAATTTTGAAAATGCATAATCAATTTTTTTTTTCCTTCAAATTTTTAATTAATTTTACTTAATTTAAAGTAGGAAACTTTAGTTTTTTTTCAATGAAGAATACAGATTTTAAAAGTCAAAGGTTTTTTTATTTATTTTTTTTATTTTTTATTTTTTATGTTTTTGATTAAATCTCGATCAAATGTGAAGTTGGTACAATGTTGCATATAGATTGGTAGAATGTCTCTTTTCACAGAAAACTACTTGACGTCACGATTAGCCGTGAAAATAGACACCGGCTAGTTTCACAGAAATTTCTGTGGAAAAAGCTATTTAAATTTACTATAATTTTAAAAATTTACTTAAATTACAGCTTGATCATAAAGAAGTAAAAGCCAGTGTATGGTTAAATCCTTCGTCAGTATCCATTTTACTCAATACAACTAATTCGGACACACTGCAAGATTTACTTCCCACGTGTGAAGTGACCGTGATCAACCAAGAGGGTGTTCAAAACATTTTACAACTGCGATCAGCTGATATCTTTACTTTCGAGGGCTATCAAGGCAGGATCACAGTTGGCACCAAGTTTGCTCTTGAGGAGTGGCTTAAAGGACTAGAAACACCTTTACTAGAATTAAAGCAAACTGGAGTTAATAATAGATTGTCTCAGTTATAAATATATCATGAAAATTTAATTATAAAAGCTATTATTTACGAAATGAGTTGATCTTATATTATAGCTAAACAAATTTTGAAAATTGTAAATAATATAGTATTATTAATTATTTGTGTGATGGACCCAAGCGAGCACGTGATAGATCGAAATAAAATGGAGGACATTTTATGTAAGATCTAGCTTATTTCTTAAACTTGAATTTGTACAGTTTTTCCCACAGTACATTTAATTAAATACGCTTTTATGTCTCTTTAAAGCTGTTATTAGAAAAAACAGTTTTCGCAAGCAGTAATTAATTGTTTATTTAAAGGAGTTTGCTGTTTGATATCAACAGATGGCGTCATGCAAATATTTATTGTTATTCTGGGGAGAGGAAAAAAAGAATTCAAAGAAAATAAACTATTGCACATTGTTCAAGGTAATCAGACAAGACGTCATCGTTTTAATTATCTCAATCATGTTACAAGAGTATGCGAGCTAATGAAAAAAATCTACTTTTTAAATTTTTTTTTCTTTTTTTTTTTTTTAACATACTGCGCATACTAGGCGTGAATATGGCACAAATATAATTCAACAATCTCTTTAAATTACAATCTGAGAACATTTAAAATGTACACTTTTCTCATCATTTTTACAACATGATCTTATAATATTAAATTTTCATATTTACATTATTTAGTAAGGTTTGTACTCGAATTTAGAAAAGTAACGTCAATAAAAAGAGCAAATGACGTAATAAATTCCAGATTTGCTCTTGTTAATAATAAGTTAGCCGATAACCAATTTTACTTTGCGTACCATCTATCGATTGATTTATCACATAATAACACAGCGCGATGTTTAAAGTATATATATCACTACAGCAAACGGTCTCCAAACATGGCTTTAGTTTAAAAAATGAAGTACAGTATAAACAAGTGAAAATTGTGTAGAAAAAAAAAAAAAGCTATATCAGCAAAAAATTATATCGCTGAAAGGCTATTACAATTCTTTAACTTTTCTTATAAATATTAAATTATTCCTATAACACTTTCACTATGTAATAAATTTAAATTTAATTAATTTTTAAATTCGTAAAATTATATAAGATGAAAAACAAAAATCTATATTTAAATCACTAGGAAACCATTCCAATTCAACAGTTGCTAGGCCCCACCTTTTATTTAAATGAGGAAATCTGTTGCCATCAAATTCATCTTGATTTGATTTTTTACCCTTATGACAATTTTTTTTTCCTTTAAAAAAAAAAAAAAAAAAAAATCCCAGGTACTCCTGGCAATCAGTATATTAAATTTACCAACATGTTTATGCAGTTTGAGAAATCACGAAATGCCAAAGTAAAAAAATATAGGCAACAATATTCGCGTTAATAATAAAAAAAAAAAAGGAAACTCTAGGATCAAGCAATTTTTATCAAGAAAAAAGAATCTTTTCTTTTTTTTCTCCCCGTTATCCACTGAGACAACAATAAGTTATGGATGCTCGGCTAAAACAATTTTTTCTTACACTGCCCACTGCAACGAAAATAGATTGGCAAAGGGAAGATGACTAGTACACAACATCTGGTTAGTTCGATATGCTGAGCACCTACTACGTCATATTGCTATTGTTTTCATTTGAATTCTTAACTGCTGGACTTAAATTGCAATTGTGTTTCTCAAATAAAACTGATACTCGGTCAACATGATATTTTTGATAAATAAGCTCATCCACATTACAAACACCAAATTTTTTGTTACACGCGATATTGGTTTTTTTTTGTAGTAAACCATTATTATTATTTTGTATTTATTTTATACTGTTTTCTACACCGACATGATTGACATCCAAAATTTATCTACCCTTCCATTATTTCCCACTAAGGAAATTAATTTCCCTCAAGAAAATGAGGAACGTATATCACAAAGAAAACAAATTCACTGCCATTTCTGCCCTCCCCTTTAGTAGGGAGGAAGTGAGGCAAAAGGAAGATGTCAGCAGGACAAAGTATTCTTATTTGGCATCGGTTGCCGATGTTACCCTTCGCTGATGGGCGGCGGAGTTACTGATGATGGTGGAGCGCGAGGCGGTCCCGTGCTGTTTTCGGGCCTTGTATTCACTGACTGGATGATCTTGAGCAATTCTTCGTTTTCTTTTCGAACTGCAAAAAAGAAAAAAAAAACATAATCATAAATATTAAAATATTTATTTTACCGAGTATTATAATTTGTTTTATCTGGCACACGAAATTCCATGTCCAAAAAATGTTTACTCGGTAAAAGACTAAAAGATCACGCAGACATGAAATGTGACATGGAAAATTGCATTACTCGTTCCCAGTGGGGAAGACTTAGATAATGTACTTAGAAGGTTAACGACAAAGCTGTCTTCTAAAAAAAAAAATTTTCTTTTGGATTTGAGAAAAATAAAAGCGGAAACTATAACTCGGCCAACAAACAAACGACAGAAATAGGAACTGAAGTTTATTTAACCCTGATTTTCGGACTTAAAACGTAGGAGGAATGACCAGAGGCGCTAACAGCTGTGCCCATTAAAACGGCGAACAAAGTCTCAATTACAAGTAAACTGGAAACTTCTTAAACACATCAAACTCAATTTTAGATCCTGCAAATCGATTATTCGCAGATAGCAAAGAAAAAATTGCAATTCAGCACAAGTTGTTGCAGAAACGAGAAAGAAAATGAGAGTGAAATAGAATTAATCGAAATTTATTAGAAATCTCGAGCAGGTTGACTGCTCGAAAAACATTAACTGATATTAAAATAGCAAATATAATTTTAAGATTAAAATAACTAAATAATAGAAACCCCTGCTGTCAAGCATTAAAGACGTATAATTTAGAGTACCTTATTTGATCTAACATTCATCTTAATAAGCCGCACACGCATGTCAATTAATTGTGGATTCCTTTTCATTTGCGCTTAGGGGGTAATTTAAACCTATTCTTGCCTTCATCAAAGATGTTGTCGCCGCTCAAAGGTGAACTGCTTTCGAAATCAATTAACTACCAGTTATTCTTGTTGCAATTACTCTGAATCATTAATTAAATATCACCGTTTTTCTACTGTCTGGGGTTAGTGTCTGAGAAGTTTGGGGTTGCCTAGCAACCGTTGTAGATGCTAGTCTTCGGATTTATTTTGAGGAGCATCTCTAACGACTGCAAAAATCTCAATCAACTATTCAAACATTCTTGACTGAGCAAATGCGGATTTCGGTCTATATCAGACGTGGGAGCCGTTTGATCCTTAACCCAAGTGTCACAGCACGAAAATGACTTTTATCAGTACTTTTTTTTTTCTTTCTTTGGACGCCTTTATCGGTAAAAGCTGAATTTTAAAAAGGTCTGTTTTAGTACGAAGTCACTAACAGGCTTCTCCAGAAACTGATAAGACAAGTTTTTTTTTCTTTTCTTTTCCTTTTTTTTTCTTTATCAGGTTTCTCGAAATGAATCAATAGAAAGCATCATTCCCTGCCATTAATTTAATTAAAATGGTTTTCTTTGTTTTTGTGAAGCTACAAATGAGAAATTAGATTAAAACTCTATCTTTTAGATCATTTCTCGTCACTGCTCTTCCTAAAAACAAAAAAAAAAAAAAAAATTTAACAGCTTTACTGAATTGCTCACACTTCACCAACCGAAGCACCTCAAACTGTAATTTAAAACGAATAAGAAAAAAAAGCTTTTTCTAAAGAGTGAAACAAAATTAAGGAGATTTCAGCAGATGATATATAAACGAAACAACCGCCCCCCGAATCAATACAACTAAAGCGAAACCAAATATACCTATCATAACTCTGAGCTTGGTAAATAGGATGTTTACGCTCAATCTCATACAGTACATAAAACTCACTTTTTTCGTCTATAGCTGGCGATAGTTTAAGAGTAATAGCTACGAGGAGAATACTCATAACGAGTAATGCTACGGCAGTGCCAACGATGATAAGGACGATCTTTCGCCGTCTTTTCTCCCGAATATTCTCCTCAGGCTTAGACCGGCGCTTATTACTCGAAGTGAGTGCAGCCCCCGTCGAGATTCCCGCTGGGCTACCGCTGCTGCTGTGCGTCGATCTGCGCGACTCTTTCCGTTGCTGCGGCGGTGCATCATCGCTCCATTCGGGGATCTCTGCCGGAGGAGATCGCGCCTTCTTTTTCGGCTGCAATCCAATGTTCGATTTGGGCAGCTCTGGCAACGAAACACGTCGAGCGTGATCCGACATCCCACCTGTTGTTGTCTGTGCCTTTTCACTGAAGCACGAGAACGCCTCGTGGTCCCCACGCGCGACAACTTCTCACTGAGAGATCTACAAGACGTGCCGGCACTGATGTTGCGCATGCGCACCCGTCTCGATGGTTCGTTTTAACCAGAAGCCACGTTACCTTTAGATCGATGGCAAAACACATGCCATAATTAACATTGGCTGAGCTGAGCACAGCAAAATGCGATTTACTTTCGCCTTTGCAGGAGCTTAAAATGTAAACAAAAGCTGACGGTAAACAAAGGATTTGTTTCCCATCATGAAATCGATTTTATCCCCTGCACACATGTTAGAATGTTAATAACATCCGCCGACATTTATTTTTAAAACCAGTTATTGGTAAATGGTCCGTTTGCCAATAGCAAAAGCGATATTCAATTGTCGTTGTCGGTTTTGAGACATCTGTTATATCATAAGTGTTCTTCCGGTCACAGAAGGTCGCCTTTATAAAGACGAATGATCGTGGAGTAATGGGATCTGAGAGAAGCACCACTTATGATGTCGTTGAGTTGTTTGCTTTTACTCAGAAATGTTCTGCTTGTGTCAGTATATGTATATGTTCACGATTGATGATACAGCCGTGGGAAAATGAACCATAAATTAATTACAAAATGGTCAGAAATACTTTTAAACTGAATCCTGATTTTAAATTCTCTATTGGAATTTTTATTCCGATTCCCCGCCTGTAACAACAGATAAAAAATAGAATATTCCATCCCATCCATCCAAGCCTCAAAAATCGAATAAAACAGAAAAGTAAAAAAAGAGTCAAATATTGACATAGGCCTACCGCTCGATTTCACCCTGACAACACTTAAGGACTGAGCTTGCATCTTCCTCTTTTTTTTTTCTTTTTTTTTTTTCTATTTTTAGCCTCATCACAAAAGAAAATGACTACATCAGATTGACGAGCAATCTAAGCCTTGTTTATGGTCCAAAACCTACGTAATTGTTTTCAATCTCGCATCCAATTAAGAAATAATTTATTACCGTGTATCGCTAGTTTACTTTTTCAAGTTCTTCCTGTGCTCTTCTTTAAAACTCTCTTACATGGAACGTGCTGTCAAAGACCGTAAAAAGAAATTGACTCAAGTGCAACTTAAATGTAATAGAAAAAAGCTATGGGACCTGGAGTGGTCAAATATCGAAATATTAAAGATGACCAATCAGTTTTAGTCTTGACGAAATTCGTAGAGTGGCAAAAACAATATAAAAAGTATTAAAAAAATAATATAAAATAAAAAAGAATTTCATTTCGGCAACCATAAAGCAAACTTCTAAAAAAAAAAACACAATAAAACTGCAAAATAAATAAACGATTAAATCCAATCTTTAAAATGGTTTCTCAATTTAGATTTAAATCTTAAAGCACAAAATAAATGAATTGTTAAATTCACGTTAAACCTTTTACTGCTTGAGAGAAGTAAACAACATAAAAGTTTTGCCTTAAATATTTCAAAACAGAATTTAATTTCACTTTTGTTTACAAGCTTCCTTTTATACTCAGTTTCCCAGACTCTATGACAACACTCTGCTTTCATAGTTGACTACGGCTTTCCACTTCACAAATTTCATCAAATGCATCTCCTGCGTGAAGGAGAGGAAAAATCTGTGATGTGATTGAAGTTAAAGAAAAAAATTTCACCTCTCACAACTGCCTTGGTTGAGTGCCACTCCTTTCACCTGTCGCTACCATGAAAAAAGAAAATACGACCAAGCAAAAACTGACCACTTGTATATCACTCAGTTTTCTTCTCCTTCAATTGTTTCCTTTCTTTTCATAAAGAACAAACTTGAGTTAGAGCTTTTCAAGTTTCTAGCTTTGAAAAGTATGTGATTATGTTTGTTTTGTGTTAATAAACATGGGAATAGTGTATTTATACAGCTAATTGGAGGTTAATGAGATGCAAATTTCAAATATAATGCAGCACTGTTGGCTTAAAGAGATGAGCTACTTGTGCTTGTATTTGGGTCTCTTTAAGAATAAAACATCTACAATTGTTTTCACATCTTTTTCAAAATGTTTTTGTTTTTGATTTGAGAAAAGATACATTTACAGTAAATAAAAAATGAAGTTCATTTATACATTTTCGTCTGTAGTTCTCTCCTCCAGCAATGCTGTAAGAATTCCAATAAGCTTATACAACTAGTGGGAATGTTCTCAAAATCGATTTTTCATTCCTCCATTCTCGTTTATGTTTCTAGGCATTATGTAAGAGTCGTAGATATTTCGGCACGCCCGGAGTGTCATTAAAAAAATTAGAGAGAAAACTAAAAATGCGTGACGTACGGTCGACTTTACTGCATAACTCTGGAATTTTTTATTCAAATAAAATGCAAACTCGGTTTATATCGATGTTTGCAAAACCGCCAATGTTTGTTTTTAATTTGTTGTTTTCCATTTTTATTGCCTTATTTTTATTTTAGAAAAACATTTTTTTATTTTGTTATTGCAATCAATTGACACTGGCGCGCCATCCAACGACAACAAATTGAATTAAAAATAAAACACAATTTCAATTGTTCAGTATAATTGCATTAAATTAGTTATTGTTGTTTTTCTACGTACACTTATAATTTTAATCTAAAATCATATTAATTAAAAGATTATTTTGCCATTTTTTTAATTTTGAGTTGAGTAATATAAACCTGAACTTAATATCGATTTTACTATCACTATACAGTCTTAATTAAATCTTAAAACATGAGTCAATTCACAGTCTTAAAGAAAAGCACACGTAGTTTATGCTTTTGTGATTCACAAAAACCTTTTTTACTTCTTATTTGTTCACATAAAGAAATGCTAGAAAAAATTCTTAAAATTTAATGTATTTCTAAGCATTTAGCATTTAAATTAGAGTGCCAGAAGTTAAAGTTTGAAATTTTTATTTTGGTCTCTTGAAAATCGATTCCAATTACAGTGTCACTGTTACAAAATTGAAAAAAAAATGTAAGATACTAGATACATTTATAAAATGTATGGATTAAATATTTTATACAACACCCTTGTTGCTTAGAAGCAAAAAACAAATACCGGTATAGCAAAAATAAAATAAAATTTAAGCGCCTATATGTAAATATTTGATCTGCATTTGAATTAAAATTATCACTACCTGTACGGTACTGCGATTATTTTACTTTAATAAACTATGAAAATAAATATTTTTCTAAGTTTATGTTATGTTAGCTATTCAGACAAATAAAATCATATACGTAAACGAAACTGACATTTATTTGACGTTCAGGCAGATTATTGACAGATATTTAAAAAAGAAAAAAAAATGCAAATTTAATAATTTTCATATCTAGGCCGTCAAGTTCAAAACATCACAAAAGATGACACGCAATGCAACGCATTGCAAAAATAATTATGCATTGATTTATTCTAAAGTACCTTCTCCATCAATTTTTTTTCCAAAGCGTATTTTTTTAATCTTAAAAACTCGCAAATATGCATCATAAGCAATTTGATTGACACTTACGGTACTTCAAAAATAAAAGTTAAATTGCTTCTTTTCTCGTCAACTTAAAGTAATTCAGCATTCAATTTGCTTTATATGATAATAAACTCAGAAGATTTCATCATGAAATCTTCGGTAAAGACTCACGTTCCTAGAACACGAGACTATTCAGAATGACCGCTAGTACTAGTTTTTTGGACCAGGTCCAATGGAGGAAGAAGCTTAAAGACGCTCATAAAACGCGACTTGACACCTGACTTAGCTCATAAGTTCCAGTAATTCACAGCTACCGTCGGTGCACTCAGCCTTGTCAAATGCAAGTTTTCACGAAAAACATAAAGTAAATGGAGCAGCACAAAAGACGCATTTTCAAATTGCAATATAAAGCGACCGAACGATTGGATGAACCCAAAATAAACACGTAACCATAATATTAAAAATGCAAAACACCAAATTACATATGTACGGTACATGAACTTTAACTCACCCATTTCGTCAATAAGAGGAGCCATTTTCAGTGTCACGCCTACAAGAATCAAGCACATAAGAAGCAAAACTAAAGCCACAATAACTATTATCCACTTGGCTCTTTTGGATAAAATGTCACGATTATTCTGTCGTCTCGGTGTGGGGATTTTCTCGAGGGTTTTGTCGGTTGCGTTGCTCTGCGCTTCGTCGTCATCCACCACTTGCAACTCGACTTGATCGTTGAAATGTATCATACTTAGTGGGGCTCCGCACGTGCTTTGGCGGGTTCGAAACCAATGAATCGAGCAATACCCTAGCTTGGAAAGTGACGTCATTCAGGTAGCGTCTCGTATTAACACATCCGGCACATGTAGTCAATAAAAATAAAATAAGTGCAGACTACTTCTTCCCATCTGTTTTAGAAGTTTTATTTTTAATACAATTCCTCATAATAAAGTATAAAAAAAAATTAAATTTTAATAAATAATTAAAAATTTGTTTTTTTAGAAATTAAATAACAATATGAAATAGACAAACATCACTACTCTATTTTGTAAAAAAAATAAATTATCGTTTACAGTATTTTGAAACAAACTTTCGACTTTCTGAATATAGATGGCTGCACTGCATTGCGTGCTCATCTTTTCCCGCGACTCGACTGAGGTCGATGAAACTACTACAGTACGGTACTGGTATACTCCTTGAGTAAAATGTAAAATGAGTTAAGAAACTCATTGGCATTAGAAAGATTACTCTATTAATTAAAGCCTATGGGGTTACACGGCCAATTAGAGTGGGAGTAAATTGAATAAAGACCAATATTGATTTAAAGTGCCAAAAGTCTCAAACAGAGGTCATTAAGTGCTGCCTGATTAACAGTTAAAGCTTTATTAAGGCGAAGCTTCTCTAATGGAATTCCAGTATCACCAAACAAACGCCAAGCAAATATTTTCATGCCGCAAATTCGTGGAAAGAGATAAACGCTTTCAGAGATTCGAGTTCCAAACATACCATTGAACTCATAAAGCAACACACAGAATCTTAATCACCGTTTGCAAATACGAAATTGGGGCATCACAACATGAATTCAAATCACGATCCATTTTTACAGCAAAACTTCTGAGAATGACAAGAATTTTACCCAGCAGAAAAACGACGCCTCAAAAGAGTATCAAAGACGAGACCGATATCATTTTAATTAGTTACATAAGACCCGGGTTTTGAAATTTCATTTTAGATGTGAACTCAATTTATCGTTTGACATCTAACAGCCAATTTCAATTGCAAATGTCACAATTTTATTCACCGATATTGTCTGAATAAAATTGTGTTTTTGAAAATTGGCCCCATTTCGAGAGGGCATCGATCGACTTGGTGATCAATGTGATTCTAATCTGCCACGTTTTCGTCACCCTTTCCTCTCCGATTGTGTCCTTGTCCTCGCTTCTTTCTTGCAGTAGACCCACCAAACTGTATGTGAAAACATTTTCGAATCTGTGAACGTACCCCCATTGATTTCCCTCTTGGGCTTGTCCTCGTCGACGGAGCAAGACATTACGAAGAAGATTCGACCACTGCGAAAATGGGGTTAAAGCCCAATCCGCCTACTCCCTATTTGTTAAAAGCACAATCCGACGACGTATCTGTTGACACGTTTTGTTTTTTTCTATTTTTATTATCTGTGTACAAGTTATTACAGAGCAATTTGTTGGTAAATGGCTTTACTACACAAACACCACATGCTCAAAAAAATGTCAAGCTACTTTTAGCTTTATTAAATTTTAAATATTACTGGTAAAAAAGAAAATGTTTTGGTAGATGATTACGAAGTCAGTAAATAATACTTAATCCTACAATTTGTACATGGAATATCCAGACTTAATTAAATCTTGGTTTGTCGCGAACTCACAAAGATTAGATTGCATTTGTATGTTTTCATTAAGTTAGGTATAAATTCTAGAGTTTACATCTGTTGCATATTCATGTCATGTTTGTCTGGAAGAAAAATTATTTAAAAAAAAAAAAACCAATAAAGTACGCATGTGTTTCAAATTATTGAAAACGATTTTATCACTATTGAATTTTACATACAATAAAGCTTATAAATTCAATTTGTCGATATTTTGATTCATAAATATTGCACGTATCGAATATTGGCAACTTTAGTGTCGGTAAGAATAAAACTGTCACAAGACAGTGACTACAAGAAATTGCAGTGTCAGTCAATATTTAATTATATGTTACACGTGTAAATAATAACTAGAGACATCAAAAGCCACTCGGAAGAATACAACTTTAATAGTAGACGCTCGTTAGCAAACAACTCTTCCTCTTTTTTGACTTTAATAAAAGGCCATGCAATCAATTGCCATCAATAGAAGAAAATGGCTGCAATTTCCGTATATTTTTACAATTGAAAAATTAGATTAACAAGCCGCGGAGTTGTTTTTCTCACTTATTGATTGTCTCTTTAAACCATCAATACGATGATGATTCTAAAAATAGAATGGCGAGAAGCAAGTCTATTTTAAAACATATCCATACAAATAGTAACCCATGATGAAATGTGAATTTTTCCACGTGCAGATTAACTTTTCAGCATAGCTTTTAAGTGTTTTTATACGTATGGTTTACATCTCAGGAACTTTGTGCTGTGCAGATATAAGCGGATGTTGTGTGTAGTTTCTGTAATGTTTTAAATTTAACAACCTTTATCTCCCAAGAAAATAACTCATTTATCATGGTTATACATCAACTTAAAAATATATAAAAGAAAAAACGCTACAAGAAAAGTCTACAGTTCAACATATGGTAGGGTTGGAAGATCTTTTTGTATCGATTCTTTCACATTTGCTTTTTTACATACAAATTTTAAGCAGATTAAAGTATTACAAAGATTTTTTCTTTGTGAGGCTTTTCTTTTACGTTAGGGCAGAAGAAAAATCTGGAGACCAAAGTTTATTTCTTAATCAGAGCTCAGAAATAAACATACGGCACAGACGAGACGTACGACCACTGCAAGTTTGCATTGGATACAAGTAGCTGGAGTTTCAGCTTAGAATCTCATTCAATATTAAAACTTTGCACCAAAGAAAAGATCACTAAGTTTTTCACCGGTTTCCCACGAGAATCACGACAAGAAAGCACGTTGCCCACGTGCGTTATACCGGTTGAAAATGTTTAAACTCATTTCTCTGAAAGCTTTCGCCTATTTTAATATTTTAAAATGTTATAATATATCTTGTTGGCTGTTTAATGAGCAAACTTCGTGAGTTTGTGCAGTTTAAAAATAGATTTAATTAAATTTAATTCTTAATCATTTTAAATTTTCATGAATTAATGCATTTCATCGTTCCCTTTATTTGCATAAAAATCAAAACCCGTAAATAAGTAAATAAGTAAATGGGAAAAAATTAGAGGAAAACAAATTAGACGTGACGTGTTGAAAGTCAATTATGTCGGCAAGAAAAGCAATTCTTCTAATCCGACTTTATTTCTTCAGCGTCTCTGTGAATCTTAACGCCATTAAGACTTTCATCCTTAATGGGAAGAATTGAAGCATCTGCACAATATAAAACTAATAATTCGGAATGTCAAATTGAAAAAAAGAAAAGGCTTTACTATAACTCGGGGGAATAAAATGGCATCATTTATATCTTAGGTGTCATCAAGGTGAAGTTACCCAATTACCTACTATTAATGAGATGTTTTAAAGCAAACAACTACCGGATATCCTTCTGTTGATGGAAAGAAATGAATTTCGAAATTGATTTTGACTCACCCATTTCATCAATATGAGGTGATAAACGAAGCGACACAGTCACTAATAAGAAACTGATGAAGAGGAAACCCAAGGCGATGGTGAGAAACACGATAACAATTCGTCTATGATGAACATCATCTGCTGGCCTCACGTTTCCCTTTCGATTGCTACACGTGGTCACCACAGCGTTCACATCTGGAACCACGGAACTGAGCTTTCTTCGAGGCGGACCAGGTAGGACGGCTGGTATTGGTCTAGGTTTAGGATACGGTTGCAAGGATTTGCCATATAGTTGCATGGAGAATCGTTTCTCGTTGATGCGAAACCCACCGTATCCTATCGTGATGTCGTCTTGGCTGAATCGACGGCAAGGCAGTGCAGCACGAGCCTGCGGACCCCAATCGTGAACCCGCAACGTCATCCCTAACTCATCTTTCCTAGTCACGGTGGCCATTCGACTCGAGAGAACGTAGCGAGAAAGCTGAGAAGAGAAATTTTACAGTCGAGACACCCACACAGCCCAAAGGCCGGCGAGCGAAATTTTGCGCGCAGATGATTGAATACGTGACGCTGGGGTGGTGAGCATTTCATCATTTCCGGGGCACGCGGTAACGCACCAATGAGAAACAATGTAGTAATCGATTTGATGAAAGATTAGAAAAAGACGAAAATGAATGTAAAAGAAAAAAGTGTGTTGCAGTGGAGTAGATTATCTGCGCTAAATATTTTATAACTGAAAAAGTATTAAAGATGGTGGATACATATCAATATTGGAATTCTTTTCCCTTTTTTTTTTTCCGGATCGAAATTTTCCTCTTTTATTTAAACCGATATAAAGTAGGCAATTTCTTCCAACTGAGTGAGAACTGAGCCAAAATATTTTCTAACCAATAGAATTGAATACTCAGCAATAAAAAGAGGCAAGTGGAAAGAAGCCAGACATAAAACGAAATAAAAATAAAGGAAGAGGAAAAATTGTAACCACGTAGGAAAGAAAAGAAATGATATAAAAAAAATAGCTATAAAACATTGAAGAAGAAAAAAAAATGTTTTGGACGAAAGGGAAAAAATAAATTTTTAATTGTGTCTCATAAATATCAGCAGTTCCAAGGCAAAAAAAAATGCTCAACTGAATTTGAAATTAATAAATGAAAATAAATAATGGCTTCTAATTACTTGTTTTCCTATTCTTTCAATTCGAAATGGAATGAAAAGGAAAAAAAATTGATTACGGTAATGAGATGAGTTTTGTACCGAAGAGATGTTTTGGACGCAGCGTGATTGAATCAGTGGTGCAGTAATAAAGGGCTCGGTTCGAGCTTACACTTCATTCGTCCATGTAACCTCAAAATGTCAGCTGATGCCTGCAGTGTCACCAACAGCAAACCTGCTTTTGATTCAAAACACATTATTTTATCTTCTAACCCATAACTGCATATGTCTCATTATCGGTATTAAAAAAAACGTATCTTTGTGCAGTCAACATGTAAACAATATCTGATTTTAAAAGCAAATACATAAATAAATAAATATACAAACGAATTTAAATATTTAGATAGATTTAATATTTATTTCTGTCATTTTTGTTTAAATGCGAATTACTACAGTAAATCTAAAATCAGTTAGAAAAATCATTTTATATTGTAATAAAAAATCTCCTTAAAATAAAATCTGTGAAAATTAATGTGTGATTTACATTATGCATGAACATCTGCATTCGACGCATGTAAAGAAGCGACAACCACGACAGAAAAGTTTTCCAAGACAAAAAGATTATGAATATAAAATAAACTAAGAATGAAAACTTTCATTAAAGCATCTTTAGTCCGACGCATAATTTTATTACAAGTTTTCAGGCGAAAAAGTTTCTGAAAAGTAAACAAAAGAGGATGAAGAGACAAAGCAGTTGTGCATAAATCAACCGGCACTTAATGTGGCTGTCGTAAGAAACAAGGTGCTGCACATTTATCCCTAAATTCTTTATAGTTTACAACGTGTAATTTATCTCTAGTCCAGTGTTATTCGCACAATAAATGAAGATAATGGGTCGCATATACATCATCCATTATGTTGAAAGTTCATTTCGGTGACAGCTCCACACTAATTATAAAAATTGCGTCAGAAAATTCGTAAATATAAATCAAAATCAAGATTAACTGACGTTCCAATACGAAAAGAGAACTTTAAAACGCCGTACATTTTTAATTACTGGGCTCAGTACATGGCGTCATCGTGTGAGAAAAGACGGAACTTTGTTGATCTGGGAAACGACCAACTAGACTCGCCTCGATAACTGGGGTCAGAGTTAAAAAAGCGACGCAAAAAGTTGAAGACGGGTTACGTAATTAAAACCGAGGGAGGTGATCAGTAAAGCGAGAAATTAACACTTGATCCAAATAAGGTGATGCTGGAAGGAAAAAAGATGAAGGTCACCAGATTACAAGTCGTGCTGAAAAGCCAACCGCTCGGATGATGCTTCCCAGCACAGCTCAACCCCAATTTGTTACTCTGGCCCGCATCTTAATGATGACACTAATGGATTTCCTTTGATTACCCTGCTCGTGTTATCGCATAACTGCATTGAACAGTCTGCTGAGTAAGGAGTCACGTGATAGCAGCAAAATTCAATTTGATGAAATTGATTGCCGTGATGGACGCGTACAAGATGGAATATTCTCGCGTAATGCATAAAAATCCTTTCAGCTTTATTTATTTTGACCCGCCAAATTCCTAATGGATATTGCAGCGTAAAGTTGGGTGCAAATTGAATTGTAAATTTCCTTTTAAATGTTTTTTTGTAATGTTTCATTAACCCGAATTCCCGTTCGGAGACAACATTGGTGCCGCTTTTCGCGAAAATTAACGTAATACGATTTTGCGCACCTTTTCCTCCGCAGCCGCATTCAATTAAAGAAAAAGTAGTTGAAAAAGACGTTAACTTCGTTTACAAAACAAAAATGAGTGCAGTTCTGGTCTTCCAATTTCACCAAACAAGCGAATGATTACAATCCCGTGGGACTAGTTAAATTCACTCAATGAGAAACACGGACGACATTAAGAGTTTGTTTGGCCGAATTCCAAAAGAAATTTCGCTTGCTAAAAGACAAGATCGTGTCTCCCACGCTAGCTACAACGTTTCTCTTCAAGTCCTTCAAGTAAAGATGGGAAAACAGAGCTATAAATCTGTCTATAAACTCAAGAACGCCAAGTATAGCACTTTCTACCAACCAAAACGAGCAAATTATGCCGATTTTACCATCCCGAGTATGAAATCATAAAAACTTGAGATGTTCAGCTGACTCATCTTTTCCGGTCGGTTCACACGGAAATTTCGCTCGTAATGAAAAGAAAGGTACCGTATTAACTGGGACGAGTGTAATTTAGTTTTGGTATGAAAATGAGAATTTGTAAATTCTAATCTCGTAATGTGCTTTTGTTTTGTCGGGGACACTCGGGTTAACTCCTGTTGGGTCGATGCGTAAAACCTGTCATACTTCTTCGCCTTCTTGACATTAGATTCCGTTGCGTTGTCTCATCTTTCTAGTTTGTGGCGTCAGACCCCAGCAAGAGAAGCCACTATTGATATTGAATAAAAATTTCGAATGACACGTTTGATTACGTCAAACGTCGATGGAATAAAAATCATTTATGACAGAAAATGTACATCTACTTTTGTACGAAAAATGAATTTAAAATTTATTTTGTTTACTTCTCACAATAAGTTGAAAAGTCAAAATAATAGCATTAAATGCGTCAGTTATCTTTATAGTTAAACCAACAGGAAATCTACAATCTTGTAAGATTTAAAATTGTAAATAACTATTAAGCCTATATATTTACCTTATGTTTAAAACATACCCATTAAAAATAATGATAATGCAAGTTAAAATATGCAAACTTCAAACCATTAGACCAAGCATAAAAAAATAGGAAACGTAAAAAAATAATAAAATATTGTTAAAATCTTCGAGCTGCCAACAAAACCTGGTGATCAAAGTTAGGTATCAAAGGGCAAAATGTGCGATGCCTAGAAACCTGAATTATTTATGAGGTAACAAGTGCAGTCAGACCACAAATCCCTGATCCGTCCACGCGTCATCTGCGCTTTCTCCTCTGCTAAACCAATTTTTCTGGTTGAAAAATTTACATAAGGACACAGTCCATGGGATTTGAAACATGCGCATTCTTTAAAAAGCAATTTTTTATCATACAAATTAAAAAATTAATTTTCTTTAGTAATCAATAATTTTAAAAGTTTCGATTGAATTAATTAATTAATTCCACTGTCGTTTTGCGCATTTAATAACGCTATTTTTTGTGATGTGACAAACGTTCATTTATCTTTAGGTATTTTCCGATAGAAGAAAAGATAATTAAATAAGTTTAGCGTCAAAAAATTGTAATCAACTTAAGCTCGACTGCACTGTGATTGCCATTCCATCAACAAACAGAACCAAAAAATTAGTTTCATTATTCCTGCAGTTCTAATCTTGGTGGAAACCAAGTGGACTGTAAATAATTAACAGAAAATTTACGACGTTGGTTTAAAAACCACAACTCACTTGTTTTTAATATTAGGATTAAAAGGAGAAAATGAAAAAGAAAAAGGAGCCGACGCCTACCCCCATAACTCCACCCATATCATCTTCCATTTAATCTAGCAAAGTTTCAAGATACAGCTCACTTTTTCCTTGCTCATCATCATCATTATTATCCTCGACGTTTTTTGTCATTCTGGATTCATCTTCTCTTACAATTTCCTCGAATAAAAAAGACAACGAGAACATATACATTGCAAACGTTTTTTTCTTCTCTATTAAGAATAAATGAAGCCAATTTTGTGAAATGAAAATTGTTGCTTATTTTTTTCCTTTTTCCAAGTTGCAAACAAGATGTGAAATGAGATAAGTCGAGTGGGGCGCAAATTGCAGATTTTCTTCATTTTCTGCATTTGCCTTCGAGGAATGCGTGGATGGTGCATTTATACTGTATATCAGTTTAATATTGGAAACTAGCACTACGCCAGCTGATAACCCTCTCGACTGTAGGCTAAAGTGATAAGGAAGGCACAGGTCTCAGTTCAGAAAAGTTGCCATGATTACCCAGTCAATAGTAAGACGCTGCGACTGTTACGTTATCTCTAGACGAAAACGACAGTAAATGACGTGCGTGGAGTGCTCAAGTTGATTCACACACAAGAAAAAAAGGAAGAAAAAAAAGTTTTGTGGGAGCCAATTTCTTTGCTGGAATATTTATAGACTTCAACTGACAGTCAAGTTGACAGGTTCATCCGACTTTTGCTACATAAAGTCCATCACAATAAGCCTGACGTCATTACTGCAACTGCAATTGACGTCAACATTCACATGGTAGAAACAGAACACGCTGTTGTAAACAAACTTGACATTTGCTTTTATTATTCGTTTTTATGAAGAATGAAACGCTTGATTTAACGGAATTCTGAATGGGTTAATGAGGGCACTGCTTGTTTAGTAAAGAATCTTGGCGTAATGGCAACTGCAATGCACCAAAACATAGCACTTGTCTGTTTAATTTTACTCTTGAAATTTTCAAATTTGTTAGAAGCATGACATAGGCGTGCGAAGAGAAACTTGTTATTTCAAAACAAGTCCCATGGCGTGCAGTTTGAAATTGAGGTGTACGTATAAAACGACATTGAAAATATCCAACTTTTTAAATTAAAAGCAATTCATGCACAAACACACAGCAGCAAGGGGGGAAACAACAAAAAAAAAAAACATTGTCAATTCAAGATTTTAAAAAAGGAAAAAAAGTAATAAAAGTTTACAACGCAATAGTGTTTTATGAACAGTTTAACGATTTTGATCCAGTGTTTCCAATTTGTAATGCAATCTAACGTGTGCCCATTACTTATAATTTTATTGAAGGCAGTTTCTTATCGATCTCAATTTTCGGTTAGGTCGTGTTAGTTCTCTATAATTTACTGGCTTATACCTGCCATTTGTGGTAATCATCTCTCACCGAAATGCGTTTTCCACACCTAACCCACGGATTTTTAATTTGCGATAAACAGCAATGGTGGTAACAAGAACAATGTTTTGCTTGGCAGAGATAATCAGTCAATAAACATAAAGAGACCATGAAGTAGAGCAAGACGACTTTTTTCTATCCACGACCTATTTTTACGATGAGCTGTGACTGAGTTTTTACGAACCCATTGTCTCTTCTTCTTTGTCCTTACACAATATCGAAGCAATAAATCCTCTGTCAAAGTGTCGAACTCAAACTAGAGAAGCGAGTATCTTCTCACGGAACTCGTGATGCGGAAAAGAGTTTCGGCAAACGCAGTTTCTATTTTGGGCAGTAATGGCTTACCTGGGAGTCGTATCTAGCTCCCACCTGCATTTTTCACGGCCACCAGCGCTTTTCAGCGACCCCAATTTCTAATCGCATTACTGCGAAGCCTTGAGGGATGAATCGGCAGATCTAAGGCAGCATCTGCGTACGGATGAACGGCTTAACGAATGAGTCGTAAAACGATGACAAGTGCCTCATAAACAAAAAGCACGCGTCGCTGATCAAAGGTAAAAGCACAGATTATTCTCGGCTCGCAACTTTATTCTTTTCTTTGACTTGAAAGATTTGTACTTGTGTGGAAAGATGACAAGCAATCGATTGAATGCAGACGTGTGAAAAACAGTAACGGAAACTGAAGAAGCCGCGCCAAGGGGTTGTTTCAGGAAGTGAAAACAACAAAGTCACGTCCAAAAATGTTTGTACCGAATGTACGTGTCAAATGATGCCAGAAGGGAAATTCTCTTTTGTATACGTGTCACAGGTTTCAAGGGAGTTTGGACGGCGTGACGAGTGATGTTTTGACTGCATTTATTGCATTCAGCAACCAGATAATTTAAAATGTGCAACATTCCAGTAGTTCTTCGTTACACATTCGACACGGATTAAATAGTTTATTTGGACATTACTGTTTGTAGTGCCGTTCCTCTGTGAGTTACGTCGTAATAAAATATAAAATAACTGATATTGCAGTGTATGAATCTAGTTTATTAACTTAGTCAACATTTTAAATTAAAGATTTCCACATGACCTTGTTTTGCGAGCAAGAAATAAATGTAAATTTTATATTACATGTGACAACTCATGCATGAAAACAATAGTGGGTTTATGGCAAGGATTAAAATTGCCTTTTTCCAGTTGTTCATAAACAATGCAAAAAATCGATCTGTTTATAGTAAACAGTAAAAGGCAACACGAAACTATAAAATCCGTCGTCGGAACTTTATAACACTCTTATGTGAAGTAGAAAAATCTGGTTTAAAGATAAGAAACCGAATGTAAAAATTTAAAACTTTCCACTTTTTTCTTATTATAATTTATTTAGACCTGCAGTGCAGTGAAGTTACAGTCAGTTGCTTCTTTAACTATTGCAGTGAAGCATTACTTATTTCGTTTCAAGTATTGCGGTGAAGCTTCAACCGCTTGCACAGCACAGAATCAAACGCAGCCCTTTTTGAGTTTTTATTCTTTTCACTTAACTACACAATACTGCTTTTGTGTCTATTTTAGTAGTTGAAAAACTGTATTAATGTGCCAATAAAATACTCTTTTCTGTCGTTGCTTAAAGGTAGATTTGCACTTAAGAAATTGAATGTCACGAAGAAATTTCAAGTCGAGCAACAACTTCAAATCAATTAATTCAAGGAATCGTTTGTGTCATGGTTTTGTAAACATTCGGTTAGACGCTTAAAACGTGCCTCGAAAAGCTTTTTTCTTGGCTAAAGCACTTCTAAATCCTCATCCGCGCTTGTGTCTTTTCGATACCTAGTTTCATGCTTTGTGGTTGTGCAGACCACAAGCCGCCTAGTTTTAGTGATCTAAAACAGTATGAAGCTAGCTGTCAAGAGATTATAATAGACTCAATAAATTCTTTTAGTGGTAACCAATTAACGTCAAACGGATTTAACCGTCAAGGAGAATTCAATTCGTTCTAATAATTAGTGTAATGTATTACATCTAATATTAACTTTCCATTTATCTATTTGTAATTTGTATGTTCGCGATTAAACACCACTTCAAATACTTTAATATTCTATTAACTATTAATATAGGATCAGAAATCGTCAGTCAATGTCGTTTCCCTTGACAATTTGGAAAAAAAACTGCCATTTCTTTATTTATTTATGAATTTTCTGAAAAATATATGTCTGATTGCTCGAAAGGAAACTTTCCATTAAAATTCTAAACTATAGTACACAATTTACTCACTTCAAAAAAAATTATTTACAGCTGCTTTCTTCAATTCCATATTTACACAGCATCTTTACGATAGCTGTATTTGAAATTCCTGTGATAATAAGTAATAACAAGCAATATGCAGTCTTTTTAATATATCACACTCACAGTAAGAAATGTCTATTTTTAATATTAAACATGCATGCGTACCGGAAAAAAATGAAACTGTTTCTGACAAGCAAAACCCCGTTTCCTTTCTATGAAATGTTGACATTTAACCAAAGGCATGGAAACATATTATTTGCCTAAGAACATTACTTCCAACAAAAAATAAAAGAAAAAAAACCGAACAAATAATCCCATTCTTTAATAATTTCTGAAGTTACACACAGATTCAAGAATAACTTCTTGTTATTGACAGCAAACAGACTTCGCAAACCAATGGATCTGTGTCAAATGGCAGCACTGCACAAAACAAAAGAGATAAGAAAGAAGCTCTCCGCTCATTTTATGGAAACCCATTAAAAACAGACAATGCTCTTAAACCGAACTTTAAGATCAAAGAAAACGGAAAAAAAGCGTCATCTAGAAAGACGTCAGAACCGAGCACGGTAAAACGTATCGGAAACTCGTACGTTTGATAATTTCCATGCAAATTGTTAAGAGTTGAAGCGAAAACCAGCCTCTTTCTAAATTAGATTGGAACCTGCATCGTTAAGATAGAGTCGAATGGCACGAGACCTGAACCCTTTCCGTTTCACTTGAGGAAGACGCACGACGCAGTTAGGACCATAGAGAGCAGATGGCACTTGGGGAGATATTGAAGCAGCTCCTGTGACAATACATCCATGAGTTATCACTAATGGTCACTTTAAGGTTGTCTTGGCCCATTTTTCACAAGTGAATAGATTGTGTGTAATAGAGAACAAGGGTCAAACAGTCCGTTGCGTTATGTTGTGGGTTAGAAAAAGTAATGTGCACGAGTTGCACTAAAGTCAATCTGATAGAAGAAATTGGAATTGCGGCTTTAAGGATCTAGTCAAGTATCCGAGCAAGTCTTATATGCTCTAGGGTCCAAATGGCAAAGTTCCGGTGAGTTCTCATGGAAACGGCATTGCCTCATCACAGTCCGGAACCAATAAGAAGTGTGTAAGAGACACCTAATCTAAATTGCCTTGTGGCCATGTCGGTGTTTACTCAAACAGATATTTCTATTTCACGGGTTTGGTCATCCAGATATTTTTTCATCTTTTTTGTCTTGGGATTCAAAAGTTTAGATTGAAAACATTAAAACGTGTTGTTTGTTCTTTTTCTGTGTTTTCTGTGAACAAACCGGGGTGACTTTGAGTAGTGAAGAAGAAAAATCAAAACAAGTAGTGCGTAAGCTGTAGGGCATGGAAGGTCACAGCACAAACTAAATTGCAGACGAGAGGAAAAGGCGATTTTGAAGCTGTGATCGGGTCAGCAAAAAACAAAAAAATAGCAATCAATTTGATGCCGAGGCTTATATCAATCTGCAGAATGTTGAAAAGTAAAAAAAAAAAATGTTTTTCATGGCTGTAAAAATCTATTTTTAAAGACCTCAAAAAAAATCGTAAAAAAAAATAAAGGCAACGACGAAATTTGATATTAATAATGCCTTTTTATCCTTCTTTTTTTATATTCTGTAGGTAATATAAGTTTTCAGTATTTTTTTTTACTTCGGAAATTGATTTTTATGTATAACCCGTGGGCTTTTCGTTTGTTATTTTGTAATTCCAACAATCTATTCCCATGTTATTTGTGTTTTTCACGTCATGCTTCATCGAGAAATTAAATTCCAAGCTTCCCACACTTTCTCCTCCCACATTGATGCTGCGGGTCTTGGTCTTTTCCATTGAACATTACCTACCCTACACATACCCCATGCTGTGTATATGTAAGCAACAAAGAACAGAATTGCCAAGCACGAAAAGGGAAGTCCAAGCACTCTAGAGGATGATGAAGATGAGGCAAGATTCTTGAAAAAACGATGGCGGTAGAGAAGTTCGAAATGAGAAACGACTGCCAGAAATAAATGAGAATAAAAAAACTCGGGATAGAAAGAAAAAAATGCTCGCGAGATAAGGCTGAGGGTGTGGTAAAGGTGAATGCGAGGATCACCTAAGAGCATCACCGAGTCGCAATGAAGAAAGGGAAAAAAGGAAAGCAGAAAAAAGGAAAAAAGTAATGCCACAAAGTGAAGATGTTTGGATGAAATTTAGCAAAAAGGAATTTTTAATGGCTCGCCTTTACACCGCGCTGAAGCTTTATAGCCCTTGTAAAATAGCAAACGTGACTACAGCCACTGCAAAACGAATTTTCGGTGGAATAATTTAAGCAAGTGGAATGCGGGCTTTGACTCTTTATTAGCTATAGAATTAAAGTAGGGGACCCCGTGAGTTTAAGGTTTACTTTAGACTAGGGTTTTCAATTAAAGAGGCTAAAGCTACTAACAAACAACTTTAGACGCCGAGAAAAGTACAAAGGCGAGAGGGCTTTGAGCACGTCGCAATTAACACCTTGTAGCTTTTACAAAAGAGGCCTACTCTGACACCACTTTTCCTAATGACGAAGTATTACTTGTGTTTAATCAAGGGTAATGAAGGAAACACGACAATGAGGCTCGATGGAATCCCATTGGCTTCAAGATTGATGCGATTGATTGCCCTCGTTAACTCTGATACCTTTTCACCACTTTAGCTGATTACTGATTTCGATTTATTCTTAGATTGTAGAGATCTTGTAAAAATTTTCACAAAAACTTTAGAAAAAAAGTCTTTTATTTAAATAAAAAATTGATTTTCAAAATAGTGAAAAATGATTACACTCTGACGTAATCGAATTTTTACGTGTGGTTGAGTCACTAAAAGATTTTCGCCATTCTTCGGGTTCTCGCTCATCAAAATTTACATTTATTCAAAGGTGAGGAAGTGTATCATAATTCACAATTATATTTGAATCTATGATAAATGAGAAATTTTTGTCAAAACTCCTCTATAGTTAAAAAAAAATTGTCTTAAGTTATTAAATTAGTACCGTAATTTGGGGTGAATAGAAACAGCGGGGTGAATAGAAACAAAACCGAAAAGATTTTTAAAATGCCTGCTGCA
>JAQFZP010000928.1:0-24966 GCA_034695745.1 Geophilus truncorum | reverse complement strand
ACGTCACGTAAACAAAGCGCGCAGTGAAGATGAAGGTTAGCCGATTATCTTTTTCCTGCCTGACGAGTATTTATTATTGCATTTAGGATAAGAGGTGTTAGTCCTTTTAAAAATGCCAGTACGCAAGTATCGGAGAGACAAGAGTGAAGTCAGCTGCTGCCTCAAATATTTGATATTCGGATTTAATGTAATATTTTGGGTGAGTATAAGTTCAACAGTCTGGTGTTGGCACTATGACGAATTTGTTCGCAAAAATTTTTCATGCCATTGACCTTTAGCTGAGCGAAACAAGGCTAATTAAAAGTGAATCTGAAACACTTTCAAACTTTGAGTGCAACTCAAACATGATTACCGAACATAACATTTCCAAAATTAACCCTCGATGCAAAATAAAACCATTTTCCAACTCAACAGCTGAAGGAAATTCGAACCCCTTGAAACCCCGTGCTTTTTTTGTTGACGGATGTGAAAGTAAACAAATAAACTTTCTTAGCCGTGTTTATTTATATCACTTTTAACCGAGTTATTGTGCCATGAAAACCATAGATTTTGTTGTTTTTTACGATTTAGTTCGACTTTTTCTCTGATTTATCTGTTTTGTTGCAGTTGGTGGGAGGCGCCATCCTGGCTGTTGGAGTTTGGGCTTGGGCTGAAAAGGATATTTTTAATAATTTGAGCAGACTGACAAATGTGGCCCTCGATCCTGCTTTTATTCTCATCATCTCTGGAAGTATCACCTTTATGATTGGTTTTGCTGGCTGCGTCGGTGCCCTCAGGGAAAATACTTGCTTATTGGCAGCAGTAAGAAAAAGTTTTTACTAAGGGGATAAAAAATGTTTGAATAAATTGTTAATTAATTCTCGTTTGTACTATGTAAAAACTCGATTAATTTCCTCATTTTTTGCATTTTTATTATGAATAATTAACTCGGGTTTATTATTTGTACAAAAACGCGACTATGTTGTTCATTTTTCAGTTTTAAACGATTTGCTAAAAATTCTTTTGTTGTATGTTTTAAAAATCTTGCTTGTTTATTTTTCCATTTTTATATTTTTTTATGTTAATGAAAAAATGTAAACATTTTATTTTGCATTTTTTCAAAGATAACTTTTTGATCGATTACAATCGTAAATTTAAACGTGAAATACTGTGCAAAATTTTATTTTATTCAAAAGTAATATCTGTTAAGTGGAATGATCAAACCTACTTTAATTTTTTTATTGCTTAATTTGCAATTATCTAATTAACTCTGTTTCACATCATTTAAAGTTAATTTTATTTTCCTATTTCCAGTACGCAATTTTTTTAGCTGTTTTACTATTACTAGAAATGACGGCAGGAATTTTAGGTTTTATATTTAAAGATTGGGTAAGATCAGCTTTCAATCAAATAAAATTACAACCTCTAATCGACATTAATTATTACTTGCAGATTAAATCCCAAGCAACTAATGGCTTCCAAGCCTTTATCATTCATTATCGTGATGATCCAGATCAGCAAAACTTAATAGACTGGATCCAAGAACAATGGGTTAGTATTTATTCGTTGAAATGGTGAAATGAAAAGTGATATGTTTTTATTTATTTACATTCACTCATTCAGCTCGAATGTTGTGGTATCGAAGGTCCCAAAGATTGGGATAGAAACATATATTTCAATTGTTCGTCGGCTGATGTGGGGAGCAGGGAAGCGTGTGGCGTTCCATTTTCGTGTTGTAAACCAAAACCAAATGTAAATTTCGATGTTGGTTGTGAAATGATGAATTATTCATGTGGTATTTGTTTTTGTTTTTAGGAAATTATTAAGAACAAACAGTGTGGGTATGACGTCAGGAAGCAAGATTATGTAAGTTTTTAATTTGTTTATCATCGTCTGTTTTTATTGTTTTCGTAATCGTTTGGGAATTTTTTTTCCGAATTTGTTTTTTAGCCTGGAGATAGATCAGTTGTGATATACGAACGTGGTTGTTTACGTGCAGGCGAGGAGTGGATAGAGTCGAATTTGGTTCCAGTTGCCGGGGTGGCTGTGGGTGTCGCTGTTTTGCAGGTGACTAGTTCGGTTGTTATTGACGTTAATTGAATTTGTCGGAAATTTGTAGTGTGTTGTAGTAAATTGAAAAGTAAATTAACAATTTTAAACTCATTGATGCTAATTTATGAGTAAAATTTACAAAATTGATGCTATTTGTTTTTAATAGTTTTTAACTATTAAAAACAAAGTAACAGTTAAATTTTTTTGTAAATTAGCAAATTCGAGTTAAATAAAATCATAAATTCATTAATTAATTTTTTTTTAAATTATTTTCAGATTTTGGGAATTTGCTTCGCACAAAACTTGCGTGCTGATATATTTGCACAGAAGGCCAGATGGCACTGACGATGGGTTTAGCCCAACTTCTTACGTCCAAATCTTCGTCATCAGCGAAGACCTTGATGTAAATAGTTGGGAAGACTCCACTATGGCAATTATGCACGCAGGAGTGCTCAAAATGTGTGCCACCTCTTCTCTTCGAACAACAAGGGAACCAAACACTTGCTCACCTGTCACAACTGAATTTCCTAACACGTGAACGGGTTGTAACGAAGAACAGAAAGAAAAATCAACTTTTATCTGCCAATCGAAACAAAAAAAAACAAAAAAGAAACATGGCCATGGACTTGAAATGTGAATCGCTGCGTTCATTTATCGCGAGTACCGTACTTAAAGGACCAGAGTTGACCAAGTCAACGTAATAGTGCAAAAAAAATGGCCATGGATAAAAACAGTCTCAAATTTTATTATTTTATCTAAACAGCTTAATAGTGCATGAAAAAAATTGCAGCCAATAGCCATTCGGGCCAAGCTTCGCTTTTAACTTGATCATTTTTAAAATTTTTTAATTTGACTTTAATTTTTATCTTTTTTTTTTTATTTTTTTTTTATTTTTTATTTTAAGTTAAATTTTTTTGTATATCGGCTCGGATCAGGTTACGGAAGAGGCCGCTACTACATTTTAGAGTTTAACGATGAGAAAAGTATTAATTATTCCGTTTACTTGTCGCTGTGGTGTGAACAAATCGAAACTATTTAAAGGAAGATGTAAATGGAAGCCAATTTTTCGACATTTTATGCATTTATTGAGAAATTGTGTGTGCAGCAAGTTGAAACTTTGCCTTTCGATTTCATCATGAGAATAATTTTTTTGTGTGTTTGTTACCTGTTGTTGAGGCACCGACTCGTATTTCTGAAATCAGAAGTCTTAACTTCCAGCTCTAGTGCCTTTTCATCATTTCAACATCGTACGTAGAAGCATTGAATCTCAGCTGAGTGTGTTTAAGGGGTCCAGAATTGAGAATTCGATTTCATCGAGAATTGATCGCAGCGGAGAATGCTCTAACTAAACATACCTTAAACTTTGTCACCTACTGTCGAGATTTGAAACCATTTTCACCATTACTTTTGCCTATTTGCTGGAAAAAATGCATTTTATTGGTGAGCTGGTGAGAAAAAGTGCTGTTTTTAACTAAACGGGAACGATCTCATTATTTTGTAATGCTTTTATAATTTATTAAAACATTGCTATCAAGTTTTCTTTTAGCAATTGCCATTGCGAGGTATTTTTTTTTTAGAGAGTTAAATTTCAACACGAGGTGGCAAAGGAGGACTATGTGGTTTAGCAATCTCCGATGTATTCGTTTCTCATCTTAATTGTAAAAAAAAGAAACAAAAAGGCCAAAAACGAGCTGAATTTGCTTATAAAATATAAAGAAATCAATATAAAATTCTGTAACTGTTCTTTTTGATTTATTTTGAAGATTCTTGGGTGTTGTTGGCTTCTTCCCTGCCTGTTTCTTGTGCATGTGCTGAGTTAGTATTGTATGTTGAATAGCCATTCCAATTTTTGTGGATGTGTAGTGATTTTAAAGAAGAGAGAAATCTTTAAAAAATTGTAAAAAAGAAAAAAAAAACCAAACAAAAAAAAGAAGAAAAACGAAAAAAAAAAAAAAAAAGGTTTTTGCTATTTTTTTTCTTTTCTTAAAAAAAAAAAGAAGGAAGTAATTAGTCAATTTTTGATTTTTGTTTTTATTTTTTAAATATTTTGTGTGTGTAACTGTAACCACTGTAAGTGGCAGCTCATGTCAGCAATCAGAGCAATGTGTATAAATTTTTTTATGAAAATAAGATGCTAATTTTTTTAAGTTTATTTTATTTGCCTGACTCATCTTTAATAATTGTCATAAAAGTTGATTTGCTCATTGAGTTTTCGACTCTCTCTCTCTTTTTTCCCCCCCTAGTTTTCAGAGTACGGAAATTACACAAATGGTCTCAAAACTGCGGAAATAGATGAATGGGTGAACAAAGTTTAATGACACCACGAAGTTCATGTAAAATTAATTAATTATTCGGATTTTGACGCTAAGTCGTAATAATTAAATGCTGAAAAATTAATATGTAAAATTGCATATGAAACAAAAAAAAAATTAATAAAATCATCCAAAAATCATCATTTTAAATATACAAATTTCAAACTATCAGTAAGCAATACATTTGACACTATTGCACCATCAAATTCAGACGATTTATTTAATATATAACGTGATATTTTTTTTTACCCACTTATGTCATAAAATTTGGACAATCTAAACTCAAGGTATCACTAGAGAGATTACCATTTACGATAACCTGATAGCCATTAAATTCTGTATGGTCCAAAAGAAATCAGCTGAAAACATTCTAACCACTATTGGTCAACTCTAACCTCTGTATTACGTCATCACGCACCATAGGCAGCTCGACATCACGTGACAACAATCTGAACTACCAATAAGGGAGCTCAGGCACTTTTTCTCAGAATTGACTATTGAGCGCTGTGCGCTGCAAGGCAAACCCATTCATGAGACTTTTGACTATTTAGTCTTACAGGATTTAAGTGTGCATCTACACTGATTGCGAAGATCCGATCATTTATATTTTTTTTAAATTTTACCATTATCGTTGTGCGACCTCAAAACAAATCCTAATGTTGCGCTTGGCTTTTAACATCGTCCGGACTAGTGGGAAACATGGCGTCTTCCCTACATTTCATGAAATACCGTCTGCTTCTACCAGAATTATTACCGCAACGGGAAACGCACAAACATATCGCAGGTGAGAGAAAAAAGTGTGAAAAGCATCGATTACGATCGAAGGCGATCAAATGAACCCAAGTGCAATACAAGTCTGTCAAATTGACGCGATTTTTTTTCAATTTTTTCCCTCCTCGACTGACATTGATTACTACACCTTTGATATTTCACTTGTTGTTATTTATTTTTAGAAATAAAATTCATCATGGGGCCCAAAGTTGGTTATAAATAAATGAAATATACGTTTAAATAGATTTATATATTTAGTGTTGTAAATACGATTTGCAATTGATTTTTTAAAATGCGTGATTAAATATTGTATTTTATTTGCAGTTTCTCGGATCATGTAATTCCTGAAAATGTGGCATACGTCGAAGATGCAGAAGACCCAAATTTTTTCGACATGGTCGAATACTTTTTCCATCGCGGCTGGCAGGTTTTGGAAGACAAACTGGTGGAAGAATTTCCCGGTCGCATCAGTTTGGACGAGAAGAGACACAAAGTGAAAGGCATTCTGAAGATAATTCAGCCTTGCAATAATGTCCTGGAAGTTTCTTTCCCACTGCGCAGGGATTCCGGCGAATATGAGATGATTCTAGGATACCGAGCGCAACACAGTCAGCACAGAACACCAGCTAAAGGAGGTATAAACCGGTTCAAAATCTTTATCTTTTAGGATAATTGGGAAATAGGCAACCAGAATGCATATCTTAGGAAAGACCAAGGATTAACTAGTTTTGAGCAACTTCAGAATCTTAACTTCGTTTTGTTTAAAATTATTTTTGAGAATTTGAGGTGGTTTAAACACCTGCCCAGGTAGTTTTATTTTACTCGAAATGTGTTGATTTTGATTAATTACTGTCATTATTATTCAAAATGAGCAAAATTTCGATTTGTAGACACATAATGAAAGAACAGTTTGAACAAACAGACGAAATAAAACGAGTTTACCGATTTCTCAACTTCTCGGCATTGTACCAACGAGTTATTGTCTTTGCATGCCTAAAGGGAGAACTTGTATTTAATGAGTGATAAAATAAAATGTAAAATGGATTGAGAAATAATTACTATCACTTAGTGTAGAATTTTAAAAATGTTTTTTGTTTTTTTTTTTGCTTAGGTATTCGGTACAGTCCTCACGTTTCGGTGGACGAAGTGAAAGCGTTATCGGCGTTGATGACGTACAAATGTGCGTGCGTCGACGTTCCCTTTGGAGGTGCAAAAGCAGGATTGAAAATCGACCCCAAAGAGTATACCGAAAACGAATTGGAGAAAATAACCAGACGATTCACGTTAGAACTTGCGAAAAAAGGGTTTATTGGACCTGGTATTGATGTCCCGGCACCCGATATGGGTACGGGAGAGCGAGAAATGAGTTGGATAGCCGACACCTACGCTAATACTGTCGGTTAGTATTTATATGCGTATATTATATATATATTTTTTTAAAGTTAAGAAATAATTTTGTTTTAAATAGGACATTTAGACATCAATGCCCATGCTTGCGTCACGGGGAAACCCATCAATCAAGGTGGAATTCACGGACGTGTTTCAGCGACTGGCAGAGTAAAAGAGATTCAGAAAAAAATTAAACTAAAAACGTGATTTTTGTTTATCTTGTATTGAAAAAGGGAGTTTTCCACGGGCTGGAAAATTTCGCCAATGAAGCCAGTTACATGAGTATGGTTGGTTTAACGCCTGGTCTAGGTAACAAGACGTTTATAGTTCAGGTATAAACACAGTTTATGACATGTTGAGTATTAAAAGAAGCAATGTGGTTGCTTAAGTTGCATGTTCTTTATTTAGAATGAAAATTTTAATTTCGAGAATTTTATATTGTCGTGTTTTAAGATTTTTATTTTTGTTTTTATTTTTATTTTACTTTAATTTGTTTTCAGGGTCTTGGTAATGTAGGGTTGCACACGATGCGTTACTTACATCGTACTGGTGCACGGTGTATTGGGATTAAAGAGTACGATGGCAGCATTTATAATGCAAATGGAATTGATCCCCGAGAAATTGAAGATTGGAAATTGGTAACATAACGTTTACTTAACAATATGTCATTTTCATATTTACAAGTTTACTTTTTACATTATAGGCTCACAAAACCATCACCGGTTTCCCCGGTGCCGAAGAATACACCGGCGAAGATCTCATGTTCGAAGAATGCGACATTCTCGTGCCAGCTGCCATTGAAAAAGTTATCACGAAAAGCAACGCTGACAAACTGAAATGCAAGGTATCTATCTTAACATTACTTTTTGATAAAAGTAATAAATCAAAGTAAACTATTCCTTTCAGATCGTGGGCGAAGCGGCCAACGGACCCACGACGCCAGCCGCTGACAAAATTCTCATTGACCGTAAAATACTTGTAGTCCCCGATTTGTACATCAATGCCGGTGGTGTGACTGTCTCTTACTTCGAGTGGTTGAAAAATCTCAATCACGTTAGCTACGGTCGACTGACCTTTAAATACGAAAGAGAATCCAATTATTACTTATTGGGTACGTATCGACGTTTTACTCATTTTTTCTGATATGTGGAACATGGGTCATACGCATGCTTTTTTCCTAATTTTTTTTTAAATTTAAATATATCCTGCACTATTCATGAATTGCAAACGACAAATTTGCATGTCGTGACTCGAAACGAGCGTAGTTGCGTAGTTTCCCATTTACCCGTAGACTACTTTTTCTTCATGACGCAATCGCACGTGCGTTTTTATTTTCTAGAAAGTGTACAGGAATCTCTAGAACGGCGTTTCGGTCGTAGCGGCGGCCGAATTCCAGTGACACCAAGCGAAGCTTTCCAGAAACGAATTTCAGTAAGTGACAACTAAGCCTGATATACGGTAATGACTACTGCGTGCGATATTCGCTGCTGCATTTTGCTTGTTGTTCTCCTGCTTTTCACATGGTGCTCATATCTCTATCCGATTTTTATATTTTGGTTTTTAATATATTTTTTTTTGGAGATCATGGTTGGTTTATTTGTCAGTCATAACTGTCAATGTTTTTGTTATTTGTTTAGAAAGCGTTCAAGAATCACTAGAACGCAGATTTGGTAGGTCAGGAGGTGGTATTCCGATTACAGCCAGCGAATCGTTTTCGAAACGTATTGCTGTAAGTCTTTGTTTTTTGCTGCTTTTGGTATTGTCTTTTTTCTTAATACTTTTTTATTCCAATCAAGAATTGTGTGGAAAAAGCTGATCAGCTGCTTTCACCCAAGTAACCTAACAAAAATTGAGTGAAAAGAATTGATTGTTTTCACTCAAGATTTTACCTGTAAAGTTGTGTGTAAATAGTTTACAGAAGCTATTTTCACTCAATGTGATGCCAAAATTGGGTCGAAATAACTCTGGCTATTTCCACTCAAGATTGAAATGATGTATTTTAATTTAGAGTTAAAATAAGATAGGAAAAAAATAACAACAAAAATTATAGTTATCCTTGGTTTAGTGTCATACATAAAGTGAATTCCGAAAATTCAATTTATTTTTCAAATAATGACTAAAAGCGATTATAAATGCATTGAACTGGTAAGCCATTATTATAAGTTGGAATGTTTAAAGTTAGATTTAAGTTTCACTCTGGAGTTTTGGAAATTGATGTTTTTTCCAAGCAGTTTCTGTTTTGCGACTCATTTGATTACATCCGAGCAAAAATCAATCTTTGATAGAATTAGCTGCTCCGCTTTTTTCCCCAATTTAAATTTATTGATTTTGGCTTTATAACGATCACAGGTTTTGTATTTTTGAGAATGTTAACATACCTCGTGGTGTAAGGTAGTAATGTCTTACCGTGCAACTAACATAGAGAGAACTGTAAATGATGTTTTCCCTCCTTTCCGTTCCATTATTTTAGTACCGTAGTGAAAACCAGCATTATTTTTCCTTGCTTGCTTTATTTTGGTTAACCATCTGATAATATATTTCACATTTCACAATACTGTACCTGTATTTTATTTAACGAGTGATACCTATTCTACAACTATCTTAAATTACGGTCAAAACATGTCATTCATGACTGCAGACAATCTACGTTTACAAATTTCTTCATGCATGTTCAGTTTATATTACCAAAACCTCATAAAACTGGCACACATTTTAAACGGAATTAAAGCTGAACTATAAAGCAACAGTATAATTTTTTTTTTAAATTTGATCATTTAAAGGTTACAAACTTTGATATATTTTATTTTACTGTATCCTTCACATTTGGATATAGCACAAATTTAAATCCAAAATTGGAGGTGTAGGGTTCGATTAAATGTCTAGAGACTGCACTTGCCATCATATTGGACAAATTATGGATGATAATAAATCAAATCAATATTAAGTAATTGCTATTGTTATTGATCAGAGTCCATTAATTATGCGACCTACTGTATTTTGATGGTCACTTTTCCTCAACATGATTACATGAATGAGAACAGGAAACAGGTGAAATAACCATTAAATGTACAGTGGAACCCACGAGTAACGTACTCGCTTATAACGTAAATTCTGTATTAACGTCAAAAAAGTTTGGTTTCCAGACATACAAATTCTGTATTAATTTGCTCGGTTATAACGTAAATCCGATTGTAGCGTAACAAATTGTTACGTTATAAACGGGTTCCACAGTAATTAGTTTCGTGGGTGGTTACTTCCTATTCGTGTTTAGTAACTTGCTACGCACATAAAACTGCTAAGAGTCTACAATTTTTTTTTTTCTAGCAGAATCATTTTTGTAAGTTTGCAGATTTTAATGAAATCTTTTATTTTAGGGTGCTTCTGAAAAGGACATTGTTCACTCAGGATTGGATTATTCAATGGAGCGATCAGCTCGCGTAAGAATTTATTTCTAATTTTATTTGTGATGGAAGCCGGGGCTAAACTTTAAATTTTATCATCGTAAGACAAACCTTGTCTCGTGAATTAACAATCAAAATTTTGCAATTTTCCATCTTTTTAGCGGTTGTTAAATACAGAATAGTAAATTCAAAACAGATCTCCGAAACTTCTTGGCTAGTAAACATAAACATTTGCAAATTTCTAAGTAAAATTAAATGGCAGAGGTTAAATTTGGATTATTTTTTTACTTAATTAGAATCAAATTTGTTCTAACAAATTGCAACTGAGTGACTGAGTTACTCATTACTGTACATCAACTTACGTTGCTAAAGTTTTTTCCCGCGACTTCCGTAAACCTTCCAATCTGTGATGTTTACCAACAACACAAATCTTCTAATGATTTGTACAATATGAAATTTTAATTGTAGCAAGACTCTAAATTGTTCCAATGGAAGTTTAAGAATTGTGTTGGACACCTTTGTGAATTCATTGGAAGTCAATGCATTTTAATTATATTTCATCGGAAACTAATACATAACTCTTTTTTCACACATTTCAATCGATTTTTTTGTGAATCGATTGGGATTTGATGACTGTTTGAGATTTTAATGATTTTATTGATTTTTTTTTATGAAGTGCACAGAGCGATGCTCACTATTGGAAGCTTTACAGTTGCTCATCATTGAAAACCACTTAAAATCTAATTTGTAACTGTACTTTTTCAGGCTATCATGCGAACAGCGATGAAATACAATCTAGGCCTTGACCTTCGCACGGCAGCCTACGTAAATTCCATCGAGAAAATTTTCCTAACGTACAGGGAAGCTGGGCTGACCTTTACATAAACGTCTTTATAAACCTCGTTACAGGAATAATATTTAGTAGTTTTAATCATGTGGTAAAAAGATTCTTTTGATGTACAGGCGGAATTAGCAAATAAGCTTGAGATTGACTCGTGATTGTATGTGAAATCTATTATTTTGTAGTCATTTTTTCTTCCATAGTCAATGGTAGTGTTATTGTGTTTTCAACTAAAGAGATTCATTGTGAAACTTAATAGATACTTAAGCAATATGAATGGTCGCGAAAATATTCGGCTCATAAATCAGTGTTATAGTCTGTGATTTATTTCTTTTCTTTCTTTCTTTTTTTTTTTTTTTCATTTATTTTCTTTTATTTCCATGTCTTGACATCGACAAAAATACAATACCAAAAAAAAAAAAAAAGTCGACGATCAATTTGTTGGTTTAGATGAGCACATCTTTTCAAGTACTCTGACTTGCATATCTTCAGATGAAAGAATAAAATGACATTTATTTGAAATTTTTATTTCTTTCCTTTTAAAATCTCCATTTTTTTCTATTATTTTTTGGCGACTGCCTCTGCCTCGTCGTCGGACGCCTCTTCTTCCACTGGCATGTATTTTTCATGTTGAATTAAGAATTTTTCATCTGTCGGTGGGCATGTGAGAAACAGCAATCTGATTATCGGCGGACCCACTTTGGACGGTTTGTATTTGGACAGGTCAGTGAGAAGTGCTGCTAAATTTGCTTCGATGTCTGAGATGCCCATTTGAAGCTAAAGAGCAGAATTATTTAAATATGTAATTTTTTTTAAAATGTATTTTTTTTTACTCTTCCAATGGGGATATTGAGCCATGCATATTGAGGTTCTGGGGGATTATTGATGATCCTGTACTCGACTGAGTGCGATAATTTTCTCACTATTCCACCGACGTCAAAACCAACTGTCCCTAAAAATTCAAAAAGTTAATAATTATTATCAGTTTTATTAAGTAATAATATAATAATACTAAATAAAATACCATTTTTCGTATTTGGGAATCTTTTATTCAAGATCCCACGAATTGAAACAAGTTCTGGTAGAAGGTCAGGGGTTGTGACGCAGTAATCAAAATCGTCATGCGGTACCTCGCCTTTTTTAATCTGTAAAAGCGAGTTTGTAAAAAAAAATATATTTTAATTTTATTGTCACATATTTATTTACCATTTTAATATAATCTGTGTTGGTCACAAGGTATGCACCAGCTTCATTTGCTGCTTTTTCTTCCTCTGGTCTCTTAATAATATAGAAATCATCATTAATTAGATAGATATTTTAAATTTATCTTTAGTCTTTTACTTTGCAAATAACCAGCACTTTGAATGGTGCTGCGACATTCAACTCATACGGGAAATGGACTCTGGAGGTAAACTTGTCTAAACATTTGTTTTTCTGTTTAAAAAATTAATTTAATTATTTAAAAATGAATGAATTTTTACATAGTTCATGCCTTATTATGCAAACTCATGTCAAGTTCCAAGAAAGCATTAACAACTGCATTTGTCTCGTTGTAAATTGAAGGATGATGCGCTTCTGCGTGCATTTTAATGGCGTCTTCTATAGAATAAGCTTTAAATTTGTAGTTCTGGAAGTTGTAAACATTATCCACTGGTTCATCCATCCGAATATTTTTATCAAACTTTGATAGAATTGTCATGGTTTTTCTACGAAAAGAAAAATTGCAATTGCAATTGAATTTTTAGATACCGTATTTTAATTTGTGCTTACATTTTGCTTGATTTAGCCACGATTCCTTTTTTAGACTGTACTTCTACGTTTCCTATACCAGCTTTAGCCAACTTTGCTGCTTTGATCGCTTTTACACCTCGTCTTTTTGCATAATTTCGTTGCTGAATAAACACATCGAGGAAGGTGTTTTTTGAACAGGACAAACCACGTGACTTGACTGCAGAAAATACTAGGAAAAGAAGTATTGTAAGTCATAAATTAATTTATTTGACTCTTTCTTGTTACATACTCGAAGTTATGGCCGCCATCAGTGTAAATTACTAAAAAATAATAAATCAAATAATAAATAATATGTTTTTGGCATAAAATGCACATAAAACTTACGTCAATTCCAATTAAACATCAAAATATTTAAACTTGTTTTGATAATTACGTGAAAAACAACTTTGTGTAGTTTATAGCAGACGGACTTATACACAAAATAGTGTTTTACAAAAATAGCGCTAGGTGTCGCTTTATAAATTTTAATTTTGCATTCAATAGTTTGAAAAGTAAAATTATAATTGCACCCAAGAAAATATTAGCTAAATTAAAATTTGAATAAATAATGTATAATGTGAATAATGATTCCAATTTAAACTTGATTAAAACTTGATCGAAATTTACGATCTCGCGATAGTTTTGTTACGCCGCCATATTTATTTTTCCTTGCTGAATTATCTGCCTAACAAAACAAGCAAAAATAGTAAACATATTATAACGTCAGTCCTTACAACGCGATTACTCCATTCTTTATTGTAAATGCATAGATGAAGGTAAGGTAAAATAACATTTTGAAGAGACCAATGACTAACATTTAAAAAATTAAAAAAAAAAAAAAAAAAAAAAAAAAAAAAAAAAAAAATCGGGGGAAAAATTAAATGTAAAAAGAAAATTTGCGAAAGTCCATCACAGAACGAAATATTGGAACAAGTCGATAGAAATCCTTCACTTTTGTTTTTAGTTCCTATTTTCGCATATAGCGAGTTTCGAGAGAAGGATTCTATTGTAAAATTAATCAAATTTGTTCCGATCTTGTAAAGTGAAAGCAAAGGGTTGAATTATACTCTAGTAAATTTCACTTCACTTGTTACCCCTAATAACATGTCCAACTCTCAAAAGTAGACCCGCAGGCATCAACTAACTATCATATCGTATCATGTAATGAGAAATCAAAATTTTTCGCGATATCACAATTATATAAAAGAAAAAAAAAATCTAAAACAAACAAACAAACGAGAGAAAAAAGAAGGAAAAAAAAAATTTATTTTCATTTTCAGTTGGCTAGTAAGTATGATCCAGAATCCTTCCACACCACAAATGCCTCCGTGGAATCAAAAGTCATGTCCTTCACCAGGTAGGCTTAGAAGCTGAACCGACTTGTGTATGAAGTGGATTCTGCAATCATCTCTAGATATAAGGCATAAACATTATAAAAGTTTGTTGATTTGCAAAATTCAAATTACATCCATATTTCATGTTTTTCGAATTTTATATTCTTTTTTCTTTTTTTCATCACAATCGCATTCATTTTAATTTTTGTTTTGTTTTCATCCATTAGACTGCAAAATATTCGTTTTAAGGACTGGAACATTAAGTAGAATGGATGAAAAAAACAAAACAAAAAGAAATTGTATAGTTACGGATGCATGAAAATTGACTTCTTGTATAATTATACTATTTTCCTCTCTTAGATTTCATGTCAAGAAGTAACAAAGACAAATATGAGTCACCGAATCCTCGGAGGGCGCACACAATCATGTCCCTGGAAGACGTGGCAGCAGGGAAAAAATCCTTTTGGCCTGAACTTGAAATCACTGGTAAAAAACAACACGTTGGAAACAAAAGGGGAAAGCAAACATTTCAAAATGGAAATATTTGACTTTTTCAGGGACAATCCGCAATCTCAGTCCGCAGCTGTGGAAATTGAATCATCTTACATCCTTATACCTCAATGACAACAATCTTTCCCGCATTTCTCCTGATATCGCTCGACTCACCTCACTAAAGTACCTGGATTTGTCATGCAATAAATTGCGCAGCCTACCTGCCGAACTCGGCGACTTAGTCCTGCTCAGGGAGTTGCTTTTAAATAACAACTGCCTTCGTGTGTTGCCCTATGAGCTAGGAAAATTGTTTCGTTTAAATAATTTAGGTGAATAAAATAATATCATCGTTTATTCAGAATTAAATCTCAACGTTTAAATTATGCAGGTTTAAAAGGCAATCCTCTCTCACACGAAATTGTCAATTTATATTCAGAACCAAATGGAACACTTAAATTGTTGTCATATCTATTAGACAATTTGGCTGGTAAATTTAACAGTTTTTGTGAGGCTTGTTGATGATTGTATTGTTTATTTTTAATTTTTATTTTTATAGTGAATGCCTCACAACCGCCACAGCGGCCCTGGATCCCACTCGCACAAGCCGATAGACGTAGGCCTGTTTGTATTTTTACTGTTATGTGTTATAATGTGCTTTGTGACAAATATGCTACTCGACAAATGTATGGATATTGTCCTAACTGGGCCCTGAATTGGGAATACAGACGAAAGGGAATTATCGACGAAATTCGACAGTATTCAGCTGATATTATTAGTCTACAAGTATGATAAAGACCGCAATTTAAAATTCTTTCATTCATTCATTTATTTATTTATTTTTCTTGTTTCAGGAGATCGAAACGGACCAATTTTACAATTTTTTTCTACCAGAGTTAAGAAGAGATGGCTTCGACGGTATTTTTTCGCCTAAATCGCGAGCGAAAACCATGTTGGAGAGCGAAAGGAAATACGTAGACGGTTGCGCCATTTTTTACCGTACCAGCAAGTAATTAAGAAACTGATTAAGTTAAAAATTATACGAATTTAAGTTAATTTTTTTTACAGGTTTACTCTTATCAGTGATCATTTAGTCGAGTTCAATCAGTTGGCGATGGCCAACGCCGAGGGTTCGGACGATATGCTCAATCGCGTTATGACTAAAGACAACATTGGTCTCGCTGCGTTTTTGGAAACGAAAGAAGGGATCTGGGATTCGGGTATTACTCCCGAACCATCAAGAGTCCGGCAGCCATTGCTCGTGTGCACGGCGCACATTCATTGGGATCCGGAATACTGTGATGTGAAGCTTATCCAAACCATGATGTTAATGCACGAATTGCGTACAATAGTTGAAGAATCGGGTCGTAAATTAAATAGATGCGGCGCCAAACTAGACACGAGCATGATCCCGTTGTTGTTGTGTGGAGACTTTAACTCGTTTCCCTCGTCAGGTGCAAAAATAAATCAAAAATATATTTTATACATGTATAAAACTTAATTTTTTAAATTTTTATTTAGGCGTAATAGAATTTTTAACATCCGGTCGAGTTTCTGCTGATCATTCCGAATTCAAGGATTTGGGATATCGAGGATGCTTGGCGAAATTGAGCTGTTCGGAGAAATTAAACGAATTTTCGCATTCTTTCAAGCTTGCACGGGCATACACCGATGACGTCATGCCCTTCACGAATTTCACGTGAGAAAACTTTCGTTTTTCGCAGAAACTTTTACTGATTTTGTATTTTATTTTTTTAAAATCCAGGTTTGATTTTAAGGGAATTATTGATTACGTGTTTTATACAAAGCAGTACATGAATCCCCTTGGTTTGTTGGGCTGCTTGGATCACGAATGGTTCCGTGAACACAAAGTGATTGGTTGTCCTCATCCTCACATTCCATCGGATCATTTTTCCCTCCTGGTTGAATTCGAAATGTTTGTACCACTCAATATCCCTCCAACAAGTAATGGACTCGTACGACGGTAGCACAATCTGTTTTAATGGGAAAAGAACTCTTAGCTGAAAATGAAGGAAAAAAGTACGTTTTATGATGTGACTTGACTCGGCGGACCAAAGCTCATGATATTGTCATCCGTTATCATTATTATTTCTCTTTTTTTTCTTTATTTTTTTCTTTCTTTCTATCTTTCTTTCTATCTTTCTTTCTTTTTCTTTCTTTCTTTTTTTTTTCCTTTTTTTTTTTTTCTGTTTTTCTGTTTTTCTTTTTTTCTTTTTTTTTCTTTAGGTTTTTGTTTAACTTTAACTTTATCTTTCTCTATTTTTTTTCCTTTGTTTTTCTTCATTTCCGGTTAAGTTCAATGAAGAATTCAGTGGCAATTTAAAAAAAAAAAATTTAAACCAAAACGAAAAAATATATAAAAACCAAAAAAAAAAAAAAAAACTTTGAAAAAAAAAAAAACAGACAAACAAAACAACAATCAAATTTCAGTAGTTTTTGAAAAAACTGAATTTTTTTGTTACAATCCGCCTCCTTCAACTCACAATATATGTATATATGTATATATTTTTGTATATATTTGTATATATATATATACATATATGAATGCAACATATCTTAATTTTTACATCATGATTTTTTTTTCTGTAATTATAAATTGACTGTCATACAATGTGTAAAAAATGTGTTCAAATTTTCTTTTTAAGAATTGTATAGTGAGCTTTGTTATTTTTAATTTTGCAAATAGCACGACTAAATTTTAAAATAAGTTAAATAGTATCCGGTTAATACGAAAGAAAAAAGATGGAAAAAATGTATCATGGTGGTTTTAACCCGTTATCTTGAATCGTGTACGTGAACGAACTTATACTTTTTGTGCCAGAGCGTTAGTCACAATGTGATACCGATATATTTTCTGATATTTTATTTACTATTTATGGTATTTTGTTTAGTTTTTTCTAATTTTTATTTTTGTTTTGTTGATTTTTTTTTTTTTTTAAGATGACGGGTTTTTGTTAACCATGTTCCGCAAACACCTTTGTAAAACTCATTTGATTGATGGAAGTTGCTTTTTTGTTTTTTGTTTTGAATACTTTTAATGAAATTGTAAGTCACTGTCTCACCGCACAACATTGACTTTTAATTCTTTATAATTTACACTTATTTTTTTTTTTTTTTTAAAACAAAAATCTTTAAAAAATAAAAAAAAAAACAGAACATTACTGTGACGAAAGGTGAAACAATGCTATTTTTTGTTCCATCTTTGTAAACAGATTGTAGTAGTATTTAGATTTGCAAAAAAAAAAAAAAAGGAGAAAAAAAAAACATAATAAAAAATACAAAAATTAAAAAAGTACAAAATGAAAATTAAAAGAAGATGAAAAGAAAGAAAGAAAAGAAAAGAAAGAAAAAAAAAAATCTACTACATTCCCTATTGGTTCAATGATCGCTGGCTGGATGTAAGCTTTGAGTATCCAAACTTGAGTACCCTAATTGGATCTCTCACAGATTCGTAGCGTGATAGCAGAGCTAATTATTAAGAATTGTCCAGAAATATAAGGAAACACCCAATTTAAACTTGATTTGTATTTCTAACTTGTTTTGTCCTGTATGGTATTCGTAACACTTTGGAAATGTAAAAAAGTAAAATTTTGACCTTTTAAGAGCAGCGTAAGGTATTATTAAGACACTCTTATTATTACTACACGAACAAAATAAATAAGCTTAAATTGGTTGTTGTCTTGCAGACATATTTTTTATAATAAGTATATATATTTTATAATATAATTATTAGTTCTACTATTCTGACTTGATGATTTTTGTGTATCCAACTTTGGTGTCAAATTTTGCGGTTACCCAGCTGTTTGAGTTTTATCCAGCCTGTAAAGATCGTTGGGTTACGTTGGGTTTCAACAATTATTGATGATAAAATCCAGAGCTGTGTAAATAAAATAAATGGTTCATTGCCCAATTGTATGTTAAACAGACTTTATTTTTATTTCTTATTTTAGTTTAACAACATTTTAGCAACAGCAACGGTAAAATCGACTCGGAAGTAGTTAATAGTCTAAATATAGGTCTTCATTTTCTTGATTGGCAAAGGAATTTTGTATGACGTTCTCTTCTCAATGGACCGTAGGTGCACGGATTAAAAAATATGTCTTAATCTGTGGCAGGTGCATTGAATAACCTGGAAGCGCATTCCATGGTTATTTTATGGTAGGTGCTTCGAGGTGGAGATGATTGCATTGCAAATGAGAGGAAAGCTTTCTTTTCATTGCGCGATAACTTGGATGAAAACATAATTGGTACAGCGTTTCGCTTCAATTTTCTCTTGCTTATAACGTGATCTTCAAATGAATCGCCAAATTCTAAAATGCGACGAGTACTGCTTTTTGACTTTGTGTTGAGCTTTTTCAAATTGATTTTTTCCATGTTTTAGTAGCCTGAATTAAAATGAAAAAAGTGAATAGAATGTGAATTTAATCGTTTAAATATTTCATTATTTACTTGTTCTTGAAATGTATACTCCTATAAGAAAATTTTGGAATTTTTTAGAGGTCAATGTGTTTGTGGTTTGTGTTACTGAAAAATTTCGAATAAATTCATGTTGTTTGTTTACGTAACATACTCGCGCCAGATGACACAGTTTTACAGCGCCGTACAATGTGCCTAATGTCTTTTTTTGATACCAGATGGCGTTTTGCGCACTTGTCGAACACAAAGTAAAAGGCGTAGTTTCAAGCATGTTTTTGCTGGCACGTAGTTTTCGAAGACTTTTTTACTTTACATTTTAATGCCGAAACGAAAGCTCAGTAAGTCTAAAGATGATATTAAAGAAGAAAACGAAGAACCAAATTCAACTCCTCAATCTGAAATTCCAATAAAAAGAGGCCGAGGCCGTCCTAGATTAATACGGTTACTCGAAGGAGATAGGGATAGATCCCAAGTAATTTTACAGACAAAAGAATGCGTGATATTTCAAGGTATTATCAATCTTATCTTATCGCAGGACCAGATTCAGTTAGTGGACACACCTCAAGATCCCACACCAGAGGGAAAACAACTTGGAAGACGTAAAAAGCAAATTTCACGTATATTTTACTTTATTTATCGAATAAAATTACTGTTATTATAAATTTTGAGTTTGATTTTATATATAGGTGATGATTCTAAGGATGATAGTAACCATGAAATCGGATCGGAGAAAAAGGAACCTGAGAAAAGGAGTCTCAGGGCCACGAACAGCCGTCGATCGAGGGAAGCTCTCGCTCGACACATGTTGGAAGAATCGGCCGCCATTGCAGCACAGAAGTCGTTAAGTGAAAAAAATGGTCAGCTAAAAGGTGAACTGCAGACAGAAGTATGTTTGAGTCTGGAAAAGGCAGAAGAGCCTGTTCAGGTAGGAAAGAAAAGTTATTTTTTGCTGATTGTTGTTCGAAATGTGGTTATTCGTTGATTTATTGCAGAAAAATGAGAAAATTGAGCTTGAGGAATCTGTAGTAGAACCCGACGCTGAAGATAAAGAAAGCAATGAATCATCAAATTTGGAAATTGAGACGCCGAGTGCGAACAATGAGAAACCAAATTCGAAAATCGAGACGATAAAATCGAAGATCGAATCTACGAGTTCGAAAATAGTTCATAATTATTTACCGCCGAGTCCACCGAGATCTCAAACCATCGACAGTGGGGTAGGGGAAAATTGGCATAATAATAATTTTTAATAATAATTTTAAAATCCTTTTTAAGGTGGTCGTTTCGTCTTCTGTCGAGCAACGAAAACCAATTTGCATTGAGGTGAGAGAAAAGTATTTAGTCGAGGAACCCGACGAGAAACAAAAAAAATCAGAAGTAATGAAAGATGGGGATTTACCGGGGGATGAGAAGACGGAAGAAAAACAACCAGAGACACCCAAATCGGCTCCAAGCCAACCAGAGGCTCCGAACGAAGAAACAAAGTTGCAACCGGATGTTGATAAGACAGACGAAGTTGAAGGAATTGACGACAAAAGGAATATTAAACAAGAGTCAATAGAAGATAAAGATACTCCGGTTGTTTCTGGGAGACCTTCGCGGTCAAGGAGGATTTCTCATCGACCCGGAATTGAATTTCGAATTGGGGGTCGTCTAGAGGCGTGCGATTTCATGTCAAACTGGTAATTTTTTTAAAGGAAATTTTTAGTTGAATTTTTAATTGAATTTTCCGATCGTTTAGGTATGCGTCGAAGATAGTTGATTTGGATTCGAACGATAAAGAAGTGTTAATTCACTTCGAGGGTTGGAGTTCACGGTTTGATGAGTGGGTTTCTATGGACAGCCATCGCCTACGACCAATAACACGCACTTCTGCAAGAAAAGAACATAAACAGAAATTAAAGGAAGTATGTAACAATAGAGTAAGAACTAAATTTTTGACTTTTTAAAACTTTATTCTGAATTTGTTTCGTGCATTGTAATTTTATTTTTGATTTTTAGGAATTTAAAGTTCACGAAAATGTGCTAGCTAAATGGGTAGATGGAAAGATGTACCCAGCCAAAGTTGTTTCTGTTAATGCTAATGGTAAATATAAGAAGGTAGAGGAACTTCCAAAACTTCTTTACTTCCAACTTCCCACTTTTTTTGGTCTTAAGTCTTCCATATCATGTGGGAAAATTTTAAAATATTTCTGATTTTACTTTTTTCCTGTTAGGTTCTTGTCAAGTCACGTTTTTGGATGATGGAATACAGAAAACAATGAAACCCATAAATTTAAGCAAAGTGAGCAAAGAAGAATTCGCATATCACGTGAGTCAGGCGAAATCGCTCGATATAAAAGGCCGTTTGGGGGATCGCGGGACTAAACGGAAGGCTGCATCATCCTCTGATGAAGATGAGACGACTGATAATCGAGAAGCAAGAAGCTTAAAGCGAGATGAACAAGAAAGTCGAACGAAAAAGGCAGTCAAACAACCGAAGCTGGAGAAGCCGTCACAACTGTTAGGTGTGGGCGTCAGAAAGAAGAAATTGTTGATCGGTGGGATCTTTCAGGCAAAAAGAACGTTTCAGGAATCTCAGACGACTAAGAAACGGCCAACGCGGGCTCGACAGAGCGAACAAGCTCGACCAGCACGTAAAGTAAGTGGGAAAAAAAAGTTAAATTTTAATTTAAGCATTTAAATTGATAGGATATGTTTGGCCTACTTTAGCCATTACGGTTATCAACGTCAAAAAAGTCGACGAAAGCCAAAACTCCTAAAGTAACAGTCGCGAACGATAATTCGACACTCGAAGAACCATCAACAGTAGTTGAAAGTGCCGAAAATTCTGGGGAAGAACAAAGAAAATTTGGTAGTGGTGAGCATCTTTTACGTCATTAAATCTGCTGCTAAAAATTAAGGTTTAACGAGTTTTAGAGAAAGCAATTTTAACGGTTAAATTGTTTGTTTTATAGCGCCGAAGGAATTTATTATTGAAGAAGACCATAATCACTTCAAATGCCCCATCGACAATTGTGGGAAAGGGTTTCGCAAGGAGTCGTTGCTCGCGTCGCACATGAAGCACTATCATGAAAATCCGATCAAACCGGCTAGTAAGCGGCAAACGAGTGTGTCGACTAGTGCTGCGACGAAAGTACCACAAGAAAGCGTGCTTGAGTCGGCCAAGAAGGAGACGGACTCGGTCGATTCGACGACAACTTCGGTGGCTAAAACCGTGAAAAAGGGCCGCGGGTTCAAACACAGCGTTGCGAAACACAAAGTGAACATCGCAAAACGAAGACCGATACTTTTGTATAGGAAAAAGCGCAGGCAACCCTCGCCGTTAGAAGTACCGAATGAAGTCGTCAGTGGGAAATCAAAGGGAGGTTCGAAGAAAAAGCCCGTAAGAAAAAGTGACTTGACTGCCACTCCTGTGGCTGACGCTGAAAAAGCAGCAAAGTGTAAGAAAAATATTTTTTCCCGTCGAGATATTTCTTAATTATTTTATTTGTTGGTTATTTTAGCTGAAACATCCGATAAAATCGACCAAGACGCTTCTACCGCTTCCTTAACCATCATTGCATCTCCTCCCACATCGCCCACAAAGAAATCAGGGCGGAAGCGGAAGTGGAGGTCCAATGTCCGGTCACCAAAGAAACTGGAAAATGTTCTTCCAGTCGCCAGCGAGGCGCCCGAAGCCGCTAAACAGAATTCCGAGTTGCCGGATGCGCCATTACAAGTGAAAGACGAAGACTCCAGCCGAGATGAAGTGGTCAATTGCATTTGCAGGGTGCTTGAAGAAGACGGGCTCATGATGCAGTGCGAAACTTGCATGGCGTGGCAGCATGGTGTTTGTTTCAACATCGAAGAGGAGGACAAAGTGCCGGAGAAATACGTTTGCTTTGCATGCAAGAATCCTTCGGGTCAACGAGAAAGCTACCGATATTGGTATGATCAAGATTGGTGGAAAACCGGACAGATGGCACGGTTTAGTTTTCCGGTCAAAGACGAGGAAAAAGATCGGAAAGCAACTAACGGCGTATTGAAAGCTCATGCACTTGCGGGAAACGTTTTGGGCGTGTCGAAAATTCTACATTGCTTGGAACAGAGATTGGAATTAGCAAAGTAATTTTCAAACATTTGACTTCACTCATTTTTATATGTTAATTTTTTTTTTTTTTTTTTTTTTATATAATAGAAATGGCGACGAAGGTAGTTTAGCAACGTGGAACAAAATATGGAGTCTAAAACCGAAAACGTGGGATAAAAATGGACATTCAATGTCGGGAGACGGCCGGCAGTCTGCGCTGCATTTCGATCATTCGTATTCCGTTCCGAGTAACAATGGTGTCGAGCTTAAAATCGACGATCCTTTACCTGAAACTCTGTACGTAATTTATGGCTGAATTGAAATAAACGAGAGAAATTAATGATCTCATTGATTTATAGTGCAAAAGTTGAGGAAAAAGAAGAACAAATCGTCGAACCAGTTGCGATAGAAGTTGTTGAGCCAACCGTAAATGGAATAGACAAAGCAGATGCAGCTGAAGAAGTTGTGGAAAACAGTGACGAGGAGAAGAAGTTGCCTCTTCCCGATGATACTTACAATTTGTTTTTCGATCATCTCGACCAAGTGCAGGACGAAGTTGAGCACAGACTGGATGAAATCAGTCAACATATTGAAGGTTTGTTTTATTTTATTTATTTATTTATTTATTTATTTATTTTTTTTTTTTTTTTAATTTATTAAATAAAAATTTAAAAAATCCATGAAACGTGTTGCATCATTTTAATAATTTTAATTTGTTATTTTCAGCTTTAGAAGTAGAATGGGACGATGATTCTTTATTACCACAATCTTTAGGGGCTTTGCCCATAATTAAGAAAATGCTTAAAGTGTTGCAACTGAATTTGGATAAAGTCCTCCGAATGGCAACTTATCATTAAGAAATTTGTTTTTGTACTGATATTATTAAAATAAGTATTTTTTAGTGTGTCAAAACGTTTTATTTGTTTAAATTGACTTGGCTTACATTGTGGACAATGAACGAATTATTTCAGTTGGTTTGATGTGCTCGTATTAATTACAATTTACAAGTTACCAGCAAGTTTTTCATCGTATTTGTAATTCTCGAACAATCCCACGCCACACTGACATTGGTTGTCCACGCAGCCAGGGTTAAGACAATACAAGTGTGCACATCCGAACTGGCAACCATTTTTAATGACCCCAGCCGACACGAAAATTGCGAAGAAAAGTATCGCAAACACGATTTGCAACAGAATTTTCATCGTTGATGGAACTTAATAGAGGAATATAAGGTATTTAAGGGTAGATTTATGTCTGAGATTAGTGACTTTACTTACGGTTTTCGAACGACAGTGAGTTGTGGAGGTGAAAAATATTTTGGTGCTGTGTATTTTTAGATTACCTTTATCTTGCTGCGCAGTTGTTATTCGAAGAAAAAAGTTGCGTAATACATACTCGTAACTAGGAAGTTGAGTTGGGCAATGGGCATTCTACCTTACTTTAATAAAAAACACTTGACATTTGGTACTTTTGGTTTGGTAATAAACCTATTATTATTGATGCAGCACGTGCATGTTTATTTGAATTAACATTGACTCATGTTATAAATAGCAAAAACTGGGTTTAGGGAAAAGAAACTTTAAATTCCCCGCCATATGCTCGCCCTCTATGGGTAATTTCTAAAACGAGTAATATGACTACAGTACATGGTAAAGTCGGATACGGTACCGTACTGTATGAGGAAAATCAATAAATAAATTAATAAATGTCATAAGCATAATTGATTTAGTAGACATAAAAGAAATTCAAATTATTTCGTAACTTTATTTTTATTCTTATTATGAAAATTGTTTTCCACTTTATTAGATTGGCCATTGGGAAAAATAGGCAATGCCCGGTGGGCCGGTACCCCTGGTGGGCCGGTGGGTATACAATGGGCCTCTGGGTTGGACTAAAAAACTGCTGGGCCGACTTGGTAAGTGAAGAATGCCCGGGCCGGTTTTAGGACCCCAGTCCCCTACTGTATTGCCGTTAACCCTCCGATACCCGGAATCGATAACCAGCTCTTTACCCCGTGTTGGGTAAATCAAGGGTAAAATGTCACCCAGTGTTGTGCGCAGGCACAGATCCGGGTACTAATCCCATTTTCCCAGAATGCTTTGAGTGAAAAAGCCTCAAA
>JAQFZP010000927.1:0-24976 GCA_034695745.1 Geophilus truncorum | reverse complement strand
AAACTATTTTTGGAAGATAAATAAGATTTATATAGGCATATTTATAGTTGTGTAATTTTAATTCTGATAAAAAGTTAATGGAATTAATAACACTAGAATTTTTCGTTTAATTTTTTACCACTACCCGCTATTAAAAAAACAAATCAAAGGCGACATCTATCGCTCTGCTTGTGAATCAGTTTGGTCTCGGTTATACAAAAGACTGGGATTTGAGCAATACGAAACGCAATTTTGTCGAAAAATAATAATATTCTTAAAACAGCAAATAGAAGAAACTGCTAATCAGTGTCCAGAAGACGTGATCCGGTAAATTCCTCGAATTTTCAATTGAAAGAATTCTCGACTTTTAAGAGCGAAATTTTGTTTACACTCAAAACCACAACAGCAACAAACCCCAAATTTGCTATAAACAACATCGTAATAACATTTATTTCTCTCCTTGCATCATAGTAATTTCTCACTCATCTTTTGTATTGATTTTCTGAATTAATTTTACAGGGGTGTGGCGACTATGTCCAAAATGCACGAGGGCAAAGAAGAATTGGTGGAAAAATCATTTTTTCAATTTTTGCAGACTCACATCAATGATGCGAATCTCAGGTATATACATCAGATGAGTGTATACAAAGGGTTAAAGGTTTTATAATGTTTGCAATTTTTACTTAAAGTGTCATAGACGAAATTTTATTCCCATACATTGTGAGTATTTTGGAAGAAATCGCAGCACAGAATTTCTCGCAAGATGCGTTTGATGTGGATCATTTCAATGAAATGATGAGTGCTTACGTGCCGAGATTCGTGGAGATAAATAGGTGAGGATTAACAGTTGAGATGCACGAGTATGAGTGGTTTGTTATAATATTTCATTGTGTTTATTTTTATTTTTATAAGTGCTGACGTGTGTCAATGGATGTTTGACTTAGCGATCACTTTATCAAAATGCAAAGATGGAGGTACCGTATATTGCATTAAAAATAATTTAACTCACGCTTTTATTATTTTTTTTTTTTAGAGATAAGTGGTAAAGAAGATGCAATTGTACCGAATGAAAACACGCATTGTATCGCAAATGAAAAAGACGTAGACAGCGAATTTACAACCGAACCTGATTCCGATACAAGCAGCGAAAAAGACGATGAAGATCATTTACAAATCGAGTTACTGCAAGAAATGTTTTCCACAGCGTGCACTGCTGAACTGAGGCATTGTTTGAGCATCGCCGATGGAAACACCGAAAAGGCTGCACAACTTATTCTACACAGACAAGAAACTGGAGAAAGTCTTATGATGACAAAACCGCTTCAAGTAATTGACTGAAATAAAATAAATAAAAATAAAAAAAAATTAATATATTTTTAAACAGGCACAGAAATCCATTTTTAAAAAGGAACAAGATGATAATGAACTACGTCAACAACTACTTTCAAGGTACATGTATGTTGACCAATCGGAAGACAAACGCGAACATAAACCGGTCGCTCCAAAATGGGTAAGTTAAAACACTGAATAAAATTTTGACAGATTTTGCTAATTTTTATTTTTTTTTGACAGGAACCCAAAAAACTTGTCCGTTATCGAAACAACCAAATCGTTAGTCTAAAAGGCGAGAAATACACCGAAGTTCACACAGTCGAATCAGAAGAAGTGAAGAAATCTTACGTCAATCTAAAACCCGCCAGACAATACCGGTTTCATTAGATCAATTTAACAATAGATACAGAGTTATGCATCCAAAAAAATACAATTTTTTTAATGTCTACTTTTGTGTAACTAAAATCCTAACTCTTACTAACATTCAATTTCTCAACATTCATGAGTCTCAATGTTTGATCCGTGTGCATCTTTAGGGTACAGTATATTTGAAATGATAAGCAAAAAAAAATCTCATTACCCACCGATTCACTCTTACATGCAACAAATAGTTCGCATCTTATTTTTCTTTATGTAAATACAAAATGTATAAACAAACCAATCATAACTTTTCGGTGAAACAAAAAAAAAAAAACAACAAAACACAATCACTATTATTAAAAACCCAATTCAAACTTTTCGTAAAATGTCTGTACAAAATACAATTTTGTGTCTGGATATTTAACCATATGCAATGCAATTACAGTTTTAATTGATCTTTGTACGTGACTCATGTGACTCATAATGTCTGCTTTCATAAATGCATTTGAAATAGCAGAAGTGTATTTATAATATAGTTAGCTTTAATATTGTTTTCTAGGTGCTATTTGCCTAGATTTTTCTATGCTGTAGTATATTCCTAGTTTATCTCGTCTGCAATTTTATAATTTTTTTTTTTATATAAAACTTTTTTACTTGTTCTCAGGCAGCTGTAATTATCTTGCTCTTCATTTGCAGCTAGTAATTAGGTCAATAATGACAAGTGAATTTTTGAAGTATAAGTTTCGGTGTTTAATAGTGTTAGAGAATGTAAATAGTTTATATTATTTTACTGTAAGTGGAACTGTACGTAAACGTCTACGCACTTCGTTTTAAGGATGTTTGTCAAAGAATTATGATGCATATGCGTAATAAATTATTAAGCAATGCTTTCTGCTTTTCTGGTTATTTTTAGAATAAAGTTGTTTGTAGGAATGCGACGTATGCTTAGAAATATTATTTTATTTATGTTGAGAATAATTTGAAACGATGAACTTATCCAAAAAAGACAAGTAGGAATGTAAGATGTACAGGTGTAAAGTTTACGTTTATGTATTTCTGGAAGTTAGTTTTAATTTTTCCTATTGGGTGGCGCTTGTGTTGCGGCACCATCTGTAAAGTAAATTTCGAACTAAGTTGTCGAATCCTGCAGTTTGTCTCACTTACAACATTTACACACTTTAGTTCAAAATTTACGTGACAGATGGAGATGGTTCACGTCATTGAATGATTGCAGCACAACAATTTTATAATAAATTCAAATTTTAAATGTCACATACAAATATTCCACTTACCGCTTAGTACTTTCCACTTCCATCCCCCCAAAATATTTTTCTTCTGAACTCTTGTGTAGAAAAACTTAAAAAGTCAGTGGATATGACGGGATTACTTACGAAAACGGGTTAAGGACAAATGGTGCATTCTAGAACTCGAAATATTACCAACACAATTTGTTCTTCTGGTATCGTGAATCAACGGTTCGATCATGGTTGGTTTGGTTTCAGAAGTCTTCTGTCTTCACGCGTAGTCTGTTGACAAAGGAAAGAAAGTACGTCAGGAATTGACCCGCCTCGATGTTGAACTCGATATTGAACACTATCAGTAATTCAGATAAACAAGTTTACTTATTATATGGCGCCAGTGTTGTAAACGCTATCGCAATTTGTAGCGCGCTACGGCTAATAGCGGCGCTACTAACGTCATTACTTTTTACAGAAAGTAGTGCAGGGTAGCGATTTTGTAGTGACACTGTATACCCATTTTTTAAAATTAGCGATTATATTAGATCACTATTTAAAATAATACCTGTACTGCAGTAAAAATCGCTAAGAAATGAGTAAACAAAAAAATAAAACACAGAAATAAAAAATGTTTTCATCTTAAAATTATTAAATTTTTCTCTTATTGCACTTTGATTTTCTGATATTTTGATATTTTTAAGTCCATGCAGAATGTAAGAATGCTGGAGGCGGATTTTGTCGTAAATAAACAACAAATTTTCGTCTCTTTAATTTAATAATTGTATAATGAATCCACCCCCTGGTATTTTTAAAAAATTTATGAAAAACTTATGATAAAAAAGTGAAAAATAGTAAAAAACTTTGACAACATTTTAAAATACCTTAAGCGAAAATTATTCACTACTTTTACAAAAAATTTTAGCGATAGCGATAGCGATAGCGCATTACTTTTTTTCGGTAGCGCTCTCAACACTGTATGGCTCTACGCCATTCATCAGGATGGGATGTTTTTCCCGCAGCACACTCGCCTGTACCCACTGCTAGCAAATGCGACATCTGTTGACAGAAATAATAAACTTACCATTAGCAGCAAAACGTTTTCCTCGAGTTGATGCGTACCGTACAAATAAACAACATTTAAATCTTAAAATAAAAAAAACATTTCTTAATATTTAAAGCCATCACTTTCTTCTGTCGAAATTACCAATTTGAATTTTCCCTGATTACACCTGTAATAAAATTTAAAATTAAATTAAATCTATAAAAGTTCCAAGTTTTTCTACGAGTGACCACATATTACACGATACACTTACCAAAGTTTATTTTATGTTACTACTATAAGTAAAGTAAATCACAGTTTACCTCAGACAGTATAATAATATCGATGCAGCGCGACGAGAAATAACGGATCGATGCCAAAATGGTAGGCGGAACTATTTTGACCATCACGAAAACGCCTCACGTATGCTTAAAAGCCTAATCGCCATGAAAGCAACGAATTGATTTTTACACAAAAAAGCAAAACTGTATTCAAACTTGAAAGCGGCGTGGCAGACCTGTAATCTCACAACTTGCTCTCCGGTTTTCCATGTTATTGAACAACACCACTTTAGATTGAGCTAATTACACGAACGAAAAAAAAAGTAAAAAAATAAAAAAAAAATTACTGGCACGCTAATACCTTCAACACGTAAGCAAAAAGCATCTCTTGAGTCATTTTTCCATTGAAAAACACAGTGGTACCGGTAACCTAAAAACCTAACATTTAAAAATGTACAATAATCATTATTTTTGCATTTTACTTGTAAATCAGAATAAAAGTGAAATTCAATTGTAGAAGTGAGTCTGTGAATGATGGCGTATGTCAATCAATGACGGACCCCCTTCTTACCATTTCTAAGACCTCCAATGGTGATGACATGAGTGGGCTCTCGTATCTCGATGTTGAAGGGTCGCAATTCCCATTGCCCCATGCCTGCCACTCTATACACACAATGTCACACTTAAGGACTCTAAAAGGGTTATGGAAAATGACCCCCCACAGCTCGCGTGCAAATCCTCATTTTCTCTCCTGTACCACACCTCCTCCTTAAGGAAAGAATGAATCGTCAATCGTCCCCACCCAGGAGTCTCATAGCCAAAGAATGAATGTCAACACTTCACGAGTAGGCAAAGGATTACAACAACAGCATGGACGGCCCCTCGTTCAATACTTTTCACACCTTTCCTTTACACTAAAGGTCTTAAGGTCTTTGACCATTCAAATTATAAATGTAGTGAAAACAGTTTGTCAAATTATGATTTCTTTAAATCAGGATCGTCAGGAAGTGATTTTGTGAGCGCTCCACCTTGCGACTCAGTTTAATAACACTTCCGGTTTACATGCAAGATTAAAGTTCTTAAAATTTTGTCATATAAAAAGATTGTTGAATGATTTTAGGGTATTACATGAAAAATTGGTAAAATTTCTTGTACTTTTTTAAATTCAAAATTCTTTATATTTCTATTTTATATACTATAGTTCTAAATATCTGTTCTAACTTGTAAGTCCACCTCTTTTAATCCTCATGTCACTGTCAAACATCCTCTTGCACGCCATTCAAAACCGTAAATTAAATTACCTTTCAGTATTATAGAGACTTCAGCAATCAATAACTTTTTTTTTAATTTTTCATAACCTACAACAAAAGTCGCGAAGCCGAAGCCGAAGTCGAAGCCGATAAAACCCAATCCATTAATTCCAAAAGATTTACCCCTTGTTCGGATTAATTATTCGTGCACATAAAAGACATCATCAATGTGCCTCAATACACCTACATCCCCTCCTTTTCTCCACCAGCCGCAGCATACTGACGACGTGACTGCCTTTTTCTCACCATCCAATCTTCAATCGGACACGCGCAAAGCTTTAGGGACAACTAATTAAGCAGAAAGAGGCTTCCATTAGCGAGCGAGCAAATCCGTGCATCAAAAGCCAGTCCCCTTCATTTCAACGCGTCAATGGATCTCCATTGTGCACATGCATCGACCAACAAGCGCCTTCTTCACGTATTTGTCAATCGACGAACCAGCTACGAGATTACTTTTGCTTCAAAGATTATCTCCGTCTTGAAAAGACATCTACCACTACATGAGAAAAAGCCCCACTACTTCACAAATTGGAATATTGGTATTTACATCAAGTCCAAAACACGCCCAACACGTCAAAGCGGCCGACGTCACCTTGACAGACAGTTTGAATGACGTCTGCTTGTGTATGAGATGGGAGCGGCCTCGTTTTAGTATGGAATGTGTCATTCTGTCAGTGTGGTGATTATAATTGTGTGTGTAATTTGTTTTCAACTGTGTTGCAGTTTGTAGTTATGAAGGAGAAGGAGAAATTCGTGATGCCATTTTTCCCCACTTTTTTTGCTTTTTTCCCCTTATGGTAGTGTTGCGTTTTAGGAGCAAAAATAAAAAGATGGACAAATCCAATTTATCTGTCACTACGACTGCAATCGCATCAAAACGGGTGCACGAAATTTCATTGGCTGCTGTGCATTTCCATGCCACAAGCAATTCTGATCAAGAGAAACAGAGTAAATCTTTAGATGTATGCTACTTTTATTGTAATAAATATACGGTACTTTTTATACAACACTACGGTACTCTATTATATCTTACACGTGAAAAATGAATGCAAATGTGTTCATTTTAATGTTTTAATTAAATCATTATATTATGGACGCAAAGTGTAATGATAATTTTATTACTTGAGTACAAGATAGACTAGATGTTAAACTTTAAATGAAAGTTCTAAAAAATGGAGAAAAGCAAACAACAACTATCAAGGCAGCTCAACATCTGCATTCAGTAGCGTGTAGAAAAACAACTTTTTCTCATTTTATTTCTGTTGAAAGGGATGAGAAAAGCTTCGGGCCAATTACGAGATAACTTAATTTTCTCATTTTTCTGCCACCATTACGCAGCCAAAAGCATAGAGAAAATTGAATTGAAGCAAGGGAACAGGCCTTTTACTTCAATCCATAACTCAATTGAAGAAACAGGCTTCAGAAATGAGCAGTCGAATAATTAGGAAAACTTAGAAAAGCAAATACGTAGAACACGACCACGGCAACAACAACTCCCACACTCCCTCTAGCGACCAACAAAATGCAACTAAAAATAAAGAGCACCAAATAAACAAATACAACACAAACACATCCACACGTGCCCTCTATTTAACCTCACAATACGAATAACAAGAAAATGGCGACTATTGCTTTACTAAACCACAAATCGTAGAGATTAGTGTAATCTTCTAATTCTGGTAAAGCTCATGTTTCACTAGCTCTATTGTAGTGTTAGTGCCACATGCTAAGTAATGAAGTTCAAGTCTGAGAGTATATAGCAAATATTTTATTATTATAATTTTGTGTACGTTATTTATGTGTCCAATTGTATTTGATGCGTTTGTATTTCTACGAGACTCTTTTACAAGTTAAAGTGACTAAAAAGTCAATGGCATTAAGAATTTTTCTTAAAATGATTTTAGTCTTTAGAACAAATAAAAATACGGTAGATTATTTTCATTTAAAGTTATTTGTTTACTATTTTGTTCTAGTAATTCCACATTACTTATAAAATATTAAGGATATTATTTAAATAAGTTTTAGCTACTGCCTGATCTTTTGACATATTATTCTCCACTATTTCCTAATGTGAAGCAGTGAAGCATCTCAATTTTTACGGACTAAACAAGGAACAGCAAGTTTTCACTAATAACAAAATCTGCATTAAGTACAATAATAAAATTAAAAACAATTTTTAGAATAAATATATAAATAGATAAGTAAAAAGAAAATTAACATAAAATTAAGAAATTCCGATATGTTTCAATGAATTTTTATTTATGGTATTGTATTTCTCGATTCAGAGATATGCCACTCAATTTATTTTGTGGAACATTTTTCTCTGTGCTTATATTTCGGTGACACCTCTATTTCAAAGGTGCACTTATTTTTTCTTAAATTTTTTGTTGCATAATTGAAGGAAATTTAAATCTAAATAGGCAATTTTTTTATCTAAAATTTGGTAAAATTAATCAAAATCGATCTCTTTATTGATTAATTTTACTAATTTTTGCAATGGATTGATCAAATCTTGTGGCTTTCTAGTAATTCGTAATAATTTTAGAATATTTTGGAGTCATTTTTAGAGTGTAACGTTCTCAAAACGTTAAGTGTGAACCTTTATTTAAATTTAAAAAAAAGCTTTTATTTATTTCGTTGCCCCCAAAACTTGCGTGTTTATTTCGGCCGGGTAATTATTTTGAACCTATGTCTGTAATTCAAGAAATATGATATCTTTATCTATACATACCATTACTGATTATTTTATGACATCAATTAGTGTGATGCAAAATTGTAACTGAACTATACCGTAACTTGTAAATCAAACTAGAACCCACATAAGTACGACAGAGATCACATATAAGATGCCATCAATAGAGAGAAAAATAACGCATTCAAAATTGGTTGATTAGATTCGGCCAGGTAGCAGTACATAGCCATTTCCTCTATTATAACAGTATCTAAGTTAGATTACCCAAGGTGCACTTGTGGGGGGGGCTCCTATTGAATTATTCAAATTTGATATTCAATTAGGAAAAGCGGGCGGGATGCGAGAGATAAAATTTGCAAGTGAAACACATCCACGCCCTCGGTCACCATGACGACTATTCCGCTATTGGTCGCATCCTCCACAACAGCCGAGAAACAATTGAAACACGCATGCGTCACATAATGTTGTGCCTCTAGTTGGGATTTCAACAATTTTTCAAAACCTCGCCTCTGTCGATCGTCCGTGTCCGCCAGAGGGGGTTCCGTCAATCGAGCAAGGTGACACTCGTCGCTGATGCGGCTAATTCCCGCCAATTTGCCCATTAGGGGTGATGCAAGGGGAGACGAGATGGTTCCATCTAATTTTCTCGTGTCTCGTCCGCGCTTCTTTTATTTTCTCATCACGCCAAATATTTTGTCAGCTCAATAGGCAACTTGATCCCTCGTCACTTAGTCAAAACGAGAAAAGCAAAATTGCAACTAATAGTGCTTCAAAACCTCATCAACATGCTAATGAAATGATTAAAGCTTAGCATCCGATGGGGATCTACTCGCATCATGTATTTAGCATCAATTTGGGCTCGACCTAACTCCCTCTGGATGTTGAAATCAATCAACCAGTTTTAAAGCCATTTTTTATCTTTTCTTTTTCAAAAATAAAAAACTAAAAAAAAAAAAAGGAAAATTCCATTCTTCTTATTTGCTGGAGGGATTTTTTTTTTCTGATAGTGGGAGGAAAGAAAATCGGTAAATCTCGTGGTAACATCGATCGTTGGTTTGCAAGCGAACAACGACTCCAGTTTATAAATGTTTATGTCCAGCACCCGCCAAGCCCAGCAATCCGAAAGACGTGGGCCGCATCTCAAGTGCGTCCACCGTCCTCTTCCACTAACACCTAATCTCAGATCCGTTTTAGCAGTGTGAGATATACGACACGTAACGATTATATTAAATCGATTATAAAATTAACTTTAAACTCAAATTAAATTTTGATGCACATAACACTCAGGCAACTGGAATAAAAATAAAATCAGAAAATTTAAATTAATTCACTTATTCCCAATTCAAATACCTCAATTTTATATTCAAAACGTAGGGAAACTATTTTGTTCATTGCTATTCAGATTTGGCTTTTGGACAATCTAAAGACGACGATGCGAAATTATGAAGAGAGGGATTGTAAAGGGAAAAGGGACGAAGGGGGGGATGTGGGAGTGAGAGAGAGTCTTGTTTCAATCACCCAAGCATGCAAGGCAAATTGCTTGGAAATTGGATTGTGCCAAAATGACTGCTTTCATGAACCGTGATGTTCCTAATTGGCCGGGCGGAGCATGGCGAACAGCTAATGAAGCGGCACGAGGCCGTGGCCAGATCACGTTGCCATGCCTGATGGGATCAGGCAGTATGCTCACTCGGCCCATTATGGAAACATCAATTTGCATTCGGTTTTGTAGTCAAAGTGGTATAGCCAATATACAATGTACTTTTAAGTGACTTGCAATAATTTACAAAATCAGCTTGTAAATCACAGGAAACAACAAAAGTTGGATGAATTGTCTTCTAATGATGTGAAAAAACAGTGCAATTTCTACTTATGACTATACCGGTACTGTATTTTCTCAAATAATGCCCCTCACGATTTATTTGTTTAATTAACTTTTTCTAATATTTTCTCATATTTTAATCTTTGTATTAAAGGTGTTTCAGACTGATTTTAGCATTGCTGTTACAATAAACAATCTTTAAAACCAGCTTTGTTTCTACTTTCTATATGCGTAATCAAAAAAGTGTATATTTTGAACGTTTTTAATAACTTTGGGAGCGCTTTAATTGCGACCCAAGCATTATTTGAATAAATACGGTACTTTACATATTTTATGTTATTACTACTGTTATGATTCGCTACTCAACTTTTTACACTTTAACCACAAACGTACCTCACATGCTAATCTTTGTGTGTAAATGCTCTCATCTTTACCTCCTCCAGGACATGTCACTCACTGGCTTTGAAGAGGCCGCGACTTGTGAGGGGTGGAGCCAAGTCATTTCTTTACTGTGATTGGACTAAAAATGCAAGCTGCTGGTATTTACAAAGACGTTGCAAAAATCAATTTCTAATAGAAAAACGAACTGAAAAATATTATCTGCAAAATGAAAATGATTAAACCGTAACCAAAAATACAATAAATAAATAAAATTTCACATAAAAAAATTGTATAATTTAAAAAATTCTATAAAAATAATTAATTTCACACCGTTTACAGTTAAGTAGAAATTAAAACAGTTATAAAAATGCAAACTAAATAAACATTTACAAAAAATAATAATAATATTATTATTACACTTCTCTTAAGAAAAGAAAACGTCTATTTTAATGCAAATATCGTACTTCTATCTTTTATATTGTAACAGTGTTGATACAACAACAGCTGCTCACCTAAACCCATCAGGTTTAGAATAACATGACAACAGATTAGGGTGAGAAGTAAAAAAAAATATCAAAACACTGCTTTGAAAAAATGAATAAAAAAGCACACCCACTTGAATGCGAGTTTTCTTAACCGAGGTGAGAAAGTGCATTTTACATTTCATCCATCCAAAGTGTGGTTTGTGCATACCGAGACCGGTTTTTCCTGTAAATAGAACAAACACTCCAATAGGAGTCTGTAATCAATTTGTTATTGCGCGATTTGTCCACCAGGGATCGTCTCAGATTTGAAACAAGAAAAAGAATCCTTTCATCAGACTTGTTTGTGATGTTTCAGTTTAAGCGGCAAACATCCTGGCTCGAAAATAACTTACTGTTAGAAGTAGTTACAAAGAAGGAAAAGCAGATTTGTTGTAATAACAAATCTCCTGTTGCAATAACTTTACCTTGCAACTCCCCTCAGCTTTTTCACACTTTGTTAGTTTTAGAGAGAGAGGAAATGAGGGTTAGGACAGACAGGTCGAGGGTCACAATCATCGACAAAAGAATGTTTATCTTGGGGCTAACTAAAGGCAACATCAGTTTTTCGAAGTGTGAATTTTAAATTTTATTTACTTTATAATATTTATTTTTATTTTAAATAGTTTACAGATTTTCACAAAAAAATACAGTAAAAGTTTATTATACCTGAATAAAAAATTATTTTTTGAAATTGTTTATTATAATTCTTACAGTACGGTATACTGCAATCAACTTGATTTCGTTGTCGCGTCGTATGAGGTCTTGTTGTCCACAAATAGTCATTGAAAAGGGTGGGGTAAAGTCTGCAGATGTTCAATAAAGAGAGAAAAATCCTCCCAGGGGTGGGGACGTGGCTTGTGGGACTGGAAATGCAGTCTGATGACCAAGAAAACGGAAGAACATCATCATATGGACGCGAGCGCGACGCAACGCGACGCGACGCCTGGCCAGATTTCAGCACGAGCGCCTCCATTGCCACAAGTCAAAATTGCGTGAAATTTTCACCATTCTCAGTGTTGATTCTATTGCGCAATGACGGCCGCGCTCGAATTTTCCGCTTCGTGCCCCCCTCTATTCCCAGCTCATCCCCCCGTTTTTGTCTCGCGTGTGGTGAGGAAACATTTTCATGAAAATCGTCAATAAGGGGCGGGCTATTATTCGTGTCCCATGGGGCATCAATTTGAACAGGTCAGCCAACAGAGGGCGAATCGCGTGGGTGGAAAACGGAGGGTCAGAACTCAACGGCCCGTTCTATTTTAATTGGAACCGATCACTGAATCGAATATCAAATTAAACTGTAATTTTCTCCATACATTATAAAACAGCCCAAAAAATACATGATTAATGAAAAAAACAAAAAAAAAAAAATCCCAAAATATGTCGTACGACAAAAGATTTTCGTATTAACGAATATTATCGTGTTGGAAGTTGTGGTTTAGCAAGAGACCAATTGAAACAGATGTTCGATTTTAGCATAACAAAACTCCCACTTCGTTACCACACAAAGCGCCCTCTCGTTTAAGTTTTTAAAGCAAACATTAAACCTTTTCTATTTTTCTTTATCTTTTCTTTCTTCCTTAGTCATCGTGCAATGCCCACCACTCACCGACACCCGCAGCCGCAGTGGAAAATGGCAGACGTAAGTGGGTTGCTTGATGCTCACGAGTAATAATTTACTTTGGCGCTGTCGGTGTCGACAAACAGAAATGAAAATTTCAGCGTCTTAAATTCGCTTCCATCTCGCTTTGATCCACTCCAAGATACAGTGTCAGAGCGCCGCCTTTGTCAACTTAGAAAACCGCCTACATCCGGGTTAGCAGATGCCTCACACCCTCCACTTAAGACCAGTGAAGATTTTTTGAAAAGGATGTCAAGAATTTCCCTCTTGCTCGAACCTCTCCCTTCGCACTCCTACCTGAGTTCTCAGCCAGAACCTCTTAGGTCTGATTTCCAAGAGACCTTAAACAGGGACCAAACACACCAATGAGTGGCTACTTCAATCTTTTCATTTATTTAGATGGGTGGGTGATTGGAGAGCACTTGGACTCCATTGGGTGTAAACATTACCTAGTTGATGTTGATGGAATTGTAATTCATCATTTCAGTTGTTGTTGCTGTTGGTGACGTTTTTAAATAGAATCAAATCAATCAACGCCGTATTAAAAATATTTCTTGTTTACGTGTTTGTTGCTTTAGAAACTCATTCTATTTGTAAGTAAATTCTTTCCAACTGTATTACAGTAATTAAGTCACTTTTAATGTAATTACAGTACGTACAAATACAAATTTTAAGAATTTTTTTTCAGTATCAAAATAAGACGTCCTGAGTTTAAAAACTTATTTTTTTTCTCTCGTATATGGTATTTGATGATTAAAACTTTTCAGGAATAACAAAAACATGAGTTTTTTCCATTTTATTATAGGGTATATAATATATATGTACTGCTGTATAGCAATCGTCAATTCAAATACATATTCTCAATTAAACATTTCCGAAACTTTAAATTAAAACAAAGAAAAGGTGCAGTTTTCCATAATTAAATTACAAATTCAATAGAGTGAAGATTGACCAGTGTTTGAGAACGTTCGGTTTATGGTTTAGTAAGCAAACTGTAAGATAAAGAGAGGAAAAAATATTATTAAAGAGAAACCAAGACTATACTTAAAAAAGTTAGAAATTTAGCATAATTTTAAAATGTCAAGTGGTTAAATAACATTGAAAAAACATAAATCAAAAAATGCAAAAAAAAAAGTATAAAACTTTTTTCTAATAATTGATGCATTTTGCCGCAATTGTTCTTCGCTTTAAAACTTCCGACCATCGGCCAAAATCTGACTACGATGTTTTTCTCCAGCTTTATTTAATGTCGCTGCGCTTGCCGAGTGTTGTAACAACATTGTTGCCGTAACATCGCCAAATATCCGCTTCATTGTATTATGAAGATCACTGCCCGCTCTCATCCTCATCGTACTCCGCAGGGATGCCGCCGGTCATCACATTTCTTTGCGTGTGGCAAAGTTGTTGCCCATCCCCGTACGCTGGTGCAACGATGCCACCCGTCATCACATGTTGCTGCAACATCACCAAAAATTTTACTTTTTATAAAATTTTTATACTCTATTAGGAATAATTTTTTTTTTGTTGTATGTTTTACTATTCATTCGAATTTAATGACTATTTACTGTAATCATCCAATAAAATGAACGATATTTGCTAAACTTGTCAATTTATTCTAATACGCATTCAAATTTCATATTTAAAATTTATGAATATTTATTCTGATATTCATCCATATGCACTTAATTTTGGTGGGTACGAGAACATTGATAAATGTTGATAAATATTGATGAAATGCGAGCGAATATCAAACACAAACATCTTGATTTAATTTTAAGTATTTATTTTTATAAAAATATCACCAAAAAGTTTGGGATATTTCCAATTTGGTTTTTTCCACACTTATTTCACCACCTAACATTTTAAATTCATGGTTATATATGCCCAAATAATGTTTACATTTTTTTACAATTTTTTTTCCTCATTTTGCCTCACAGTTTGCTTGATAAACAATAAACCAAGCATTACACGTTGCCCCCTCTGGTGCGAACGCTTGTCAATCAACGATCTATTTAAAATCAAATTCAAACATTGTTTCATATTTTATAATTTAAAAAAAAATGAATTACTGTATATAAAAACTAAATGGTAAAATTCTGCTGACCTTTCACACTTGTTGTTACAATTAGCAGTATAAGAAGAAGAAGAAGACAAACACGACAATTCATTTGGCTATTAAAATGATTGAAAATATCTAAAGTCCAGCTTGATGCAGCTTGATGATCTTGCTAGTGGGCAGCCCCTCGTGCCCCTCGTGCTGGTGACTTCGGATCAAAATCCGACTCACGGCTTCGTGCCATCGAGTCATCTCGGAATTGGCGTTCAAATACGGCCAGCTGCACGGACCGCCTCTCGCTATCACCAGCCCGCTTTCCGTGCTGTCGGGACTGCATTTGCGACTCGCGGACGAAGAGCCTTCGTCCACTGCTATGCGATTCGTCTGTCCTTCGTCACATTCCGAATCCGACGTCGGAGTCGGCTGATCCGGCTGATCTGGCGCCAAAAGCGACTCCACATCAAACAACCTTTTCCTCAACTTGCCCACCGTCGTACTGCTCACGGGGACTGCATCCGAAGTCGTGTTCGGGTGCGGGTACGACAAGACGGGTTGCGGCGGCGGCGGCGTGGAGCTCGGACTGTCGTCGTCGTCCGGTATGGACAAGCCCATGTGTTTGCGGACCCTTCTCTGCGCCTTGCGTCTGCGAAAGTCGCCCTTTTTGAAGTCCTCCACGTTGGCCGGATGAATGGCCCAGTAGTGGCCCTTGCCGTTCGCGCTTCGCCCAGCCTTGATGAAGCAGTCGTTCAGAGACAGATTATGTCGGATCGAGTTTCTCCAACCGGGACCCCGGGTCCTGAAGTACGGGTAGTTGTCCAGAATGTACTGGTAAATGTCACTGAGCACTAGTTTCTTGTCGGGCGAACTCAGGATCGCCATACCGATCAGTCCGATGTAGCTGTGCTGCGGTTTTGGCTCTTCCGGAATGCGATAGGCGCATCGCGGGTCCAGTTTGGCCGCATACGCCGCGCTCAGTGCGAAAGCTGCCGCCGCGGCGCCGTCGTGCGACCCGTAGGTCGCGTACGGCGATGCTACGGCCGCGAGCGCCGGGTGCGCGTAGCGGAAGCGATCCATGCAAGCGTAGTTGTAGAGTTGCAACCGGTAGTGATCCAAGGCAGCAGCAGCGGACGACGGTAAAGGATTGTAAGTCGGCGTTTGGCCATAAGGGATGAGAGCCGCAGAGGCAGCTGGAGATTCATTGCTACACATGTCAGCACTGCAGAAAGTGGCGATGTGAGCTTGCATCCAATATATGGCTGGTTCGGCTCGGTGAGTTGAGTTGAAATCTGCGTCACGTGTGTCATTTCGGACGCTGACTCCACCCCCATTCAGGCTTAACGGCCAATCAGAATCAGATTTGTCTGAGCTGGCACTCGGCTTGTAATGGCTCTTTATCCTCGCCACAAGTATATGAAGGGCGCAGTGAAGTGTGAGTCCACTTGGTCAGTTAAAATTTATTTGTGTGTTTGTGTTGATAAAGTGAAAATATTTTCAGGTTAGAAGTGTAGATTATATTTTTCCATTTTATTGTTTTCGTTTTATTTTGTTGCATGGGAAATTTACCGCAAATTCCAAGCAAATTTGCAGAGGTGTAGTTGAACGTTTTGATCTTACTGTATATAAAAATGCATCTGTGTTTTAAGGGATTGCGAATTTTTAATATACAGTAATCAGTACCGGTAATTCTAATTAATAATGATGTAAAGTTGTATTTTCCCGCTTCAACTTGAATTGGTTTTGTTTGATAAAGTGACTTAAATTATCAATTTTTAATGCATAAACTACGGTACGGTACTGGTACCGGTAGTAAAATTAAAATTTTAATTTAGGTACTGGTATATATGATTACAGAATTTACAAATAGCGAATGATTTATTCTTCATCATAAAATAAAAAAATTTTACGTTTATGCTAAAATTATATGTTTATGACGCACAAACGCACGTAAAAGGCGTCTTTTTGATTTTAGAAAGTAATATTTTTAAAAAACAAATTTTTTTCTCAAATACTTCTTAAATTATGACTACTATTAATATTATTAATTTTACAACGTAATACTGTATAATTCATTGTAAAAAACAGATGGGTAACAAACCAGCAAAATAAGCAATTTTAGTGCTCCAAATAAGATTACAAAAATCTTATAATGCAAGTAATAAGTTTTTTGTTTTACAAAATTATAGCCTTTTGCTGTGTAGGCGTCACATTTGCCCTACATAAATTACAAACTCATTTCCCAACATGCATTTAGCTAATTTCAACTGCACCTTTATTCCCCAAACAAATTCAGATGTTTTGAAATCAGAGTTAGCAAATATTTAAATAGCGCAGATGAAATGGTGTCGAGTTTGTTTTGTCCCAAAAATATTTGCCATCAGCTTTCTCTTCACTGTGCGAACCCCACGAGTGGGAGAGAATGTGTACAAGAGGGTGGGCATGAAAGCCAATGCTCCACAGATGAACTCATCTCAGGTGGACTGTCGATGAATTGGACTTTTTCCTTCGTTTTCATTTAGGTGTCAAAACCCCTGTCCCCATGTTTTGACGGTTGCTGTCGCGCCCAATAGCGCAGAAAACTGATGCCTCTTCAACCGTGACATCACACGGTACAAAACACGTATTGATCACTTTTACTTCTCCTAAATAAAAGTAAAAATTTTGGCAAAAAATATTACGCCATATAAGGATTTTTTCGTGTTAAGTTTACACAGCATGAACCTGAAATCTTTTTGTTTTGATCAAACTTCACGTAGACCATTGTAAACAACATAGTGGACCATGAGGGCAACGCAATTAGTAGCGAACGTCTCAAAGGACTCAATCAAAGACACACGAGCCTCGTTAGTGCTTGTTGTGAAAAGAAAAATAAAGGCATGAGAAAGGAAACGACGGGGATGGGAGGGATGGGGAAGAGGGAGATGGTAAAAATCAACACGCAATGAGTATTACACTACACAATGGTCGGATGGCCGTTGCACGTGGCGAGGGATCACGAAATGTCATGAGGAACATCAAATGTCGAGATTTGATTAGAAACACAAACCGCAGCACGCGATTATTACGACAAGGGGAAATTTTGATGGCGAATTAATAGTGTGTTAATGGAGTCGGGAAGAGACGAGGGTGATGTTGGTTGCTGTTTATCTTTGACACCATCATCATGCTAAGTCCTTGCAAAGTCCCTTAATCTCATCACAGGGTGTCCCGAGAAGGATAAAAGGTGGGTTTACGAACAGGTGAGAAGGGTTTGAACGTTCTTTACTTGATGTAAAGAGGCTACCAATAAATTAGAATAAATAAATACGGTAGCATTTATTATACGATAGATATCGTATGCATAATTTCGTTTGAAGTACTGTATCTCATATACTTGAATTTCAAACGTTGGATTTAAAAAAAAGGAAACATGATTTGATTCTTGTTTGTGTGGGAGTGAGAAATCAATATTTATCTAAGGTTTTTTAAATTCTACGTTTATGATGCTTGTGGGTTGAATATAAAATGTTCGCAAGGATTTCTATTATTAGCACGTTTTGCTCCCTTGAACTAAACTGTACTTGAAATACCGTAGGCCTACCCGAATTATGTTATCAAGTGACGCATAATGGTGTGGCCGAAAGGCGAAAGGTTTGGGTTCATATTTCAACCAAATGTCAAGCAAATAACCCTAACCCACACAAATTGGCCGTTAATACTGTGTAATCTTGTTTGCGATAAATACATCAACATAAAAGCTTATTTTGCAACTTCAGAGACAAAGTTGTCTAATTGTATGTAAAAGAGAGTAAAATATAACACCTCGTTCAGCATATACGGGAAAAGATAAATTTATGCATGATAAACTACGATCGAGAGTTCGACGGTAATCTCTTCTCATTATGCCGCGAAGATGCATCTTGTCCGGGAGAGAAATTAAAGAATTGTCGTTAAAAATAGGATCTTAAGTTTCCGATATAAAAACTTTTACATTTCACCGAATATTTAATTTTTGAATACGATATATATTTAAGTTAATATTCGAAACTTTCACTTTTACGAAAAATAAAAAAGGAAATTTTCATCGTCATTTGAGTAGGTAGCGTTTATAAATATCGACGAGGAAGTCATAGTCAATTTGAGGTGGGCAGAACCCTAGGAGGCGGAGGTGAAACACCTTCCAGTGTGAGGTTTTGTTCCTTTTGTCACCTGGCTTGACAACTGGCAGTCCACTTCTAGTGTTTCCTCTCGGGGGAACTCATCACCCCTTTCACGGCCTCAATCTTTTGTCAGATAAAATCATCTTGTTTTGTCACTAAGGAACACCAAAAGAGAGGATGGGATGAAGGTGGCATCGGGTAAAAAGTGACAAGAAATAAACACTGGTGTGTGGTACGGTGCAAGAACCTAACCAAAGCACTTTTTCAAAACACGGGGGTCGGGGGTCCCCATCCCATCTTTTTATTAGGTCCATTGCTTTATAAACCAACCCTAGTACTGTATATTAAAACACCATTGTGGCAAATTGTTTTCAATATGGTGATAAAATAAACAAAATAAACTGACCTTCGTATGTAACAAGAAATCTGGATTTTCGATATTTTATCCTTAAAAGATACTTTGAATATGAATCACAGGACTGGAATCTGACATAATTTGCATACATTTACATACAGTCAAACCCCGACGTAACGAACTCTGATGTAGTGATGTAGCGTAATTTTCGTTTTTTTCATGGCAGAAAGTTGTCAGCTTGTAGCGTAAACCCCGATGACCGATGTAGCGTCATTTTGTAGCCCCGGTCCGTAAAATGACGCTATATCGAGGTTCGACTGTAATTCTGTTAGATGAACTGACACTTGATTTCAAACTATGGTGCGTCAAAAAAACTATGGCAGTATAACATCTTAAAATTAGAAGGTTTGAAATGAGGTTTTTAGTGAGCATTTTATATTCAACGCCATTTTATATTCTAAATAATCAACTAGAATAGTAAAGAACAGATAAAAGTCTAATTTAAAGTCCTTCAAATAACCGCCCGGCTAGCTCAGTCGGTAGAGCACGAGACTCTTAATCTCGGGGTCGTGGGTTCGAGCCCCACGTTGGGCGCGATTTTTTTTTTTTCGTTTTTATTTAAAATATTCTTTTATTTTATAATGAATATCATAAAAATACGCTGAAAAAAATATTTTTTTGAATTTTCTACATTTAAATTTAAAAAAAGAAAACCTGTCAAAACATTGAACATGCGCAAAAACCTGAGGTCTCATCCAGTACCTCCCAGCCTTTTAATTAGCATCAAGCCGCTAAGCAACTATTTCTAAGAATACAACATAATGCATCAACAAAACATTTTACATCAACAAAAAAATGGAAATTAATTTACTCAGTTGTAGCTTCATTTAAATTTAGCATTAAAAATAGAACTTTTTAAAAAGTAAAGAAAATCTATTGATCAGAAAAAGCAAAAACAACAAGTACGCATATCCCTAAGGCAGATCACCCACATCAACTTAAACTTTGCTTTCTAAATACAAGCCCAAATACGTGCCCACCATCTTGCTACTATGGAGATCTCAGCAAGTCACCAGATATAATTATAGAAACCACCATTAGCTGATTAACTTGTGTTTGCCTCCCCTGATTTAATTAGAACATGCTCTCAGCCACTTTAATCAAGCAAAATAATAACTTGGCTTTCCTTTTCGTTCCCAGTGGCTTGCAGAAACAAAAAATAAAATAAAGCTCATCTAAAACATAAAGAAAATCCCTAAATTCAATTACACTACACATGTTGAGAGGATTACATAGGTAAGAATAAAATGACAAAAATTTCCAGCATTTTCTTTATCAATTTGCTCGGTCAAACAAAAAGAGGATTAAGTAGTAGGGGGGAAAGATAAATAGGCCTAATCTGATATGTAATCTCGGATATGAAAATATAATCTCTTGTGGCTGACCACTGAAACCATAGTTTGAGCTTTGTTTTTGTACTCCATTTCGTTCATTGCACAGGACTGAGGTTGCACATGATAAATAGCCAATCAACACAAGACCATTTTCGCCCAATCAAAGTTGGAGTGGCGAGAAAATAAGAGAGGAGAGAAAGACGAAGGAGGGAAAAAAATTGAGGGAGGGGAGAAGTGTATGTGTTGGCTTTTGAAAGCCTGAGCGAAAAACCTAATTACAGACTGGCACCTTTTTAGTTTAATGGCACTCATGGGTTCCAAGTTATAATAAAAAGGAGAGAGAGAGTCGCAGATGTAAAAAGTCTTGTGTGTTGGTTGGAAAAACTTGATTTCTTCATGGAGAGTGTTGGGGGAGGTCAGGGGTCTGGGAGAATGGAGAAATGGAATAAGCAAAAGAAGAAAAAGAATGGAGAACTTTTGATCAAAGTTGGCGTGAAGTTTATTGGCAAGATCATTGTGTAATCAGGTGGTGTTAGAGATTAAAGAAAAAAATTAAGGGGAGTGAGAGAAAAGGGACGGGAGAAGTGTGTTCACTCGGCCATTCAGGAGGTGTTTCACGCATTGGACCGGTAACAAGATGACTTGATAGAATGAAAAAATTAGTTGAAAGTTTAAAAGAGAGTTAAAATACAAAAAGAAAAAATTGCTAAGTGACTTTGCACCATTTTCTCACTTTTTTGTCGTGTGATTTTTTTCTTCCCCAAAAAAAGTTTTTCTAAATTTGGACTAAATTTGAAACTTATTTTACCTCATTTTTAAGTGTTTTTGCAATGTGTATTAATAAACATAACTAATCACACATTTAATGATTAGTTTGTGTAGAGGAAAATACGAAAGCTTTGTTTGCATGTTTATTTCAACATTTTCTCACGTGACTAACTTTGCAATGCGTGTGACTATCAGGTCAGGCAAAGTGCGGTGCAAGAGTGGTTTCTAGTGTATCCGGAGGAAGGAAGGAAGGAAGGCAGAAGCCAATCGAAATTTGATGAAGCCCAGTCACGATACCAACAAACATCATCACAAATTTATTCAACTGATTTCAACTTCCACTAATTAACCATATAATTCGTGTGCTTTGCTGAGAAGCCAAACAAATTCAACATTCAAGAGATAAACAATTTTTTTTTTTTTTTTTTTTTTACTAATGCCAGAATGAATTACATTAAAAAGTTTCCTTTTCCCTTCACGATTGTAAGCTAAGAAAATGTTTACAAATGATGATAAAGCAATTTTTCGCTGGTATTTAAGTGTCAAAACTCAAATTCAGGAAATAATTATTCTATCAACCTTAAAGTGGCGGGTTAAGTAATTTAAACTTCAAATAAAATGTATTTTATTTTTGTAGCAAGAGTCCTGTGCTATAAATGCCTCAACATGTCGAATTTTAAAAATATCAAAGTTTGGTAAAATCAAACGTTACAATATTCGATAATAACGCCATCTACTGATAAATTTTAAAATAAAAATTAAATTTCAACTTTCAAAGTTCGAAGAAAATCGTTGAGAAAAATAGTAATGGAACATTCACTGCGATATTACAATTCACAATGCATTTCGCAGCACAAGAAAAGAATTTTGTTAAATTTCAATTTTCTTTTCCATCCAGAAGTCAATTCACGCTTGCAATTAAGGATCTATTCAACCACTCCAATTACGTATAATCGCGAGTGAGAAAAGTTGAGAAAAATCTGACCCAACAAACTACCAAAAATGCTGCAAATGATTGACTGGCAACATTAATGACGCTTATTTAAATGACTTTTCTTTCCCCCTTTTCTTGCTGATCTATTATCATCGACCAGATGTCACATTTGTGTGCATCTTCCAATCACAGCTGTTCATTTTGCTGCCATTTTCTACAGATGTCTCGCTATCTCTCAATTCAAAGGGTTGTAGCCACATTTCATCCCCTTGATGACTAATTAAACTGACGACTGAACTGAATCGATGGAAATAACTACTAGGAGGGAAATTATCAATGGCAAAAACCCAACTTTTTATTTCATTAACAATCTTTTATTTATTATTCAATTAAAACAATACCTACAAAATCTATTTGTCATTTCTATTTACAAAGCAAATAATAAATACAACTGCTACTTGTTTTTATCAGCAATTGATTTTGTTATTAAACTTTGCAAATATTGAACTTTTTTCAATGTCGTGTCTGACATGTCAAACTCAGCGTATGGAACCTGAAAAAAGTACAATAACTATATTGTTCTTTTAAACAATATCCAAATATAATAAATTACTTCAACTACAATGTAGTTCAGCTTCTCCAGTAATTTATTAGACAAAGCATTCATTCCTGTTAATTCTTGAGAATTAAGTAGATAATCTTTGAAATGCCTTACTATAAATGCCACCCTGAATTGAAACGACAATTTCATAATTTCACAAACACAAAACAAAATTTATAAATTATTTACTTGTGAATTCCAGATGGCAAAGACTCATTTTTGTCTAAAACTAATGCGAAGTCCGCCAGAGGGAGTGCTTTACCTTTCGAATCAACAACAAACTCTGCTTCTGTAATCAAATAAAACCTGTTATACCTATAAAACCACTAATTTTAAATTCAAAATTACCCATTGACAAGCATCTTTGTGCTATTTTATTTTCTTTCAAAAATCTATCTTTAGGCACAAAATTATAAAGCGTATTCATCACTGCTGCATTGCTTGTCGCAACTTCTTTTGCTTTAGCCACCTGAAAATAAGACTAATTCGAGTCAAATTCCTTCATTTAACACTGATATAAATTACCACTAAATCACTCGCGAACGTCACTGGATGTTTGTAATTTGGATGTTCGAATTTAGCAAACGCACTAATGGTTGCTAATTTAACCTTTGCATACGGATCTGTAAAGTATTTCATATTTGATGATTGATTATTTAGTTATTATTATAGAGAATAAAAATATAATTACTTGTGATTTTATTGAGAAATTCCATATTCAAAACTGACACTAAATGTATCACTTTTGCTTTGTTTTTGGTTACTAATGAATGTACAACATCGAGCCATACTTCGGGTATTGTGATGCTTTTATCACTTAACTTGGAGCATATTTTATCGTAAATGGTCTCGTCTTTAGGTGAGTAATTCAAGTTGGCAGTCGTAATGACGTACGATGCTAAATGCTGAGGCTGACATTTGTCCAAATTTGTAAGAATCCACTCGGATAACTTATGCATCAAATCTACAAAATAAAACTCAAAAATTTAAAACATTTATTCACATTTTTTTTAAAAAATCCATCATTAATTCATTACCTATATTTTTCCACTTAATCTGCCCGAGATTAGTCAAAATCGCCGCAATCACAGACGCTTTTTCAACATCCACGATCTGCGCTTCCAAATCCCTCGACAACCGGTCGAGTAAAACATGATCGAGAAACTTCAACGAATTAACGGCACAAAGTATATCCGTTGCTTGCTTCACATTCAACTTTTCCTTTTCCTTGGACAAATGAAACGCCATCGACCGCAGCAGCGGCAGTGGCCGGTGTTTGATGACCGACAGACCCACGAATAACTTTCGCACATCATCAACACCAGAAATTTCTATCAACTCGATCGCTCTGTTTTCTAAATTCCCCAGAAAAGGCTTAGTGAAGTGATCCTTCAGAGCAAATAAATTTGTCACTTCTTTTATATTGTCGACTTCGACCCATCGTCGCTCGATCACTTCGACCACACTTTTCACTATTTTCCTCTCAAATTCGCTTCTCTGTTGGTTTAGATGGAAACTGAGGAGGAAAATCAACTGTTTGTAACTCATTTTTCTCATTTTCCAGGCGACTTCTGTCTGTAATGATTGAACAACGTATGAATCGGGAGATAAATTCATCGATAAAACTGTTTTTAAACTGCTTAATAAAATGTTTATGCTGTACAAGGGGCAATCGTTTCCCACTATGTCGCACAATGTTTGAAATTCATCTCTTTTTTTAATCGTTTCCAAATCGTTCGTGTAAAATTTGAGCGAGTTGAGAGCATTTAAAGCGTCGAATTCGCCGAGTTTGTTGTTTTTTATCTTCTCGCCAATCGAATCTAGAAATACGAAAGGTTCTTCTTTTGATTGCGGTATTTTTAAGGTTGTATCTGGCTTGTTGCTTGGAACTCCTCCATGCTGGGTACTTATTAAACGAGGGTAATGCCGGTGGATTCTGCACAGAGCTGTTGAAAACTGTGTGATTCGTTTGATATAAAGTAGGCTAATGGAGGCCATGGCTGTTTTTTTTCTTTAAGGTATTATATTACTTGCAATGGCGTATTTAGTTGAGTTCTAATGCAACTCGAGCTAGAATTTCACGAGGATGGGAGCAGCCATTTCAACGGAAAGCCGGAAGTAGTGAAGTTGCAACTTGAACCAGAATGAGGCGCCAT
>JAQFZP010000926.1:0-24979 GCA_034695745.1 Geophilus truncorum | reverse complement strand
CAAACTTCGCGCCAAGATAACTAAAGCTTTAAAGCCTTAAATCCTTTTTAGTTACTTAAATTTCTCTTGAAATTTTTATTATAACACAATTTTCAGAATTATTTCTTAAAATTATTAAACATTTTTATAATTTTTTTGATATGACATAATAAAATGTGAATTTCGTTTTCTACTTGCAGAGTAACGTACATCTTTAACACGAGGTATAAGTCTGCATCTAGAATCGCAGCACATCTGTAGCGAAAAAAATAGCAATATCCGGGACTTTTCAATGGCGGAAGATATTTTTGCAAGATTAAAATTATTATCTCTTTGGGCGATTCATCGATTTAATTTAAGGTACGTTTCAACTAATTCGAACTCTAAATATCCAATGTTCAATGCCATAAGTTGGCTGCATTTAAATCACACACGATACAACTCAACCGGCAACATTAAACAGCAGAAAAAATTCGACCAGAGTACAATCCAGGAAGAAACAAAACTTAAGTAAATTCGCTATTAAAACTTGAACGCTTATAAGAAACAAGTGCATGTATCCTTTATAAGGCATTTTTCGAGAACAATTCATTCAGATCTGGCAATGCCGGAAGTCGATTTTCAATTGTGCATTATTGACCTTCTTTGATGTCCTTGTAAGAACGTCTGATGCTCGTAAGTTCATTAAAATTAATTAAGAAAATAGAAAATGAATAAAATAAAACCCACAAAGGTAAAATTAAATTTTCTATATGTACTTGAGAAAATCGATAAAGAGTTGTATGATTAATTGCAGTAAATAACTGTGATTCATGATTCATCAATTGATAAAATATAAGCCTGAAATGTAATTTATTGGTCAGGTTATATAATTCTCACAGTCATAAAATGCAATAAAACAAATATTTATTTCATTATATAATTTATTCTTTTGTATTTTAATTTCCAGTTCCGACAGTGCTTTAATGGTGTCTCCGAGGGATTGATCATCAGGTATAAATTTGAGATTTTAAGTCATAAAATTACTATAAAATAATCAATTTGAACGAGACGTTGATATACTACTGAAGGTGATTGTGAAGTTTATTTAGTGATAAAGTCACTGCATAACCCGTTCGTCGAGTTTTGTTGAAATCGAACGAACGTAGGAAATGGAATAGGATGTAGACATTCAGTAGTGTTTACCAGATACGACCCAAATGATAAATCAGAGTATTTTTAGTTGCATTAAGAAACAGAAGTGGCAATTTAAATTACATTTGATGTTGTAACACCAGAAATTACTGCATGAACAACAAAAAATATCGTAAATTTTGATTGAAATAGTTTTAATTGGATTTTTTATTTATTATTTTTTTGGTAATCATTAGATGGGGATATTGACTCTCTTTTTAATTTCATGAATAGCTCAAGTGTTTGATGCATTCCATGCTTAAAACTGCCATTGAATTTTTTCAAAGGTAATGTATCGAAACTTCGAAAATATTTATTTATTTATTTATTTATTTATTTATTTATTCTTTTTTTTTTTTGTGGACACAGATGGTATTTTTATAAATTTATTTTTCTGAGAAGTTGAAGAACAGAAATTTACTGATAATTACATAACATTGGGAATCCACAAAGAACTGGTGTTATCACAGGCGCCATCTACCAGCAGGACATACCTAAGGTTTGGAAGTATTTAAATAATGACTAGTAATAGTCTTAAAATACAACAAAGATTTTTGTAACGGATAACACGTGAAATTTCGAGTTTTTTTTTTTTAATTTTTCTGAACTCGAGAAACGCATTATCAATGCAAGCAAGATCTTTACTTTTGATAAACTAAACTTGGGTAAGGCCTTTGATTTAAAATTGAAGCAGCTAAGAACATCAGTCATCACCTCGCATTTAGTTGTTAGTAACAACTAAATGTGAGGTGATGTTATTTTACCAGAAAATTTAATCGCCAACTCGGGAAAAACAAGGAGCAAAATATCGATTAGTTTCTGTCGCAACTGCATTATGACAGTTAGTGAATCCGTCCCTTACTATCAATATTTGCTCTGTGTAATGATTCATTTGTTTGCTTAGCGAACTATTATTAACCTTTCAATAGCTGATAACTTGGCTATAAAGTTTGAAATGTTTATACCGTACTAAAGATATATTTTAATAGAATATTATCCATAGTTGACACCTTGGACTTAGCAGGTTTAAAAATTGGTTTTTAGGGTTTTTTTTGTTATGTCGAAAAAATAGTAAGTGAAAAGTATAATCAGGGTTATGTGAAGCCGTTTGTTGTAATGAGGTTTCGTTATAAACGGGTTCGTTGTAATGAACTTGACTCAGTTACCGTAATCTGAAAACTGGTTAGTTGACGATATTTAAATTTTCGAATGCTTTAAAATTAAAGCGCGATTCATAAAAGTATCAAGGAGTGTGTCTGAATCGTGTAAATGTATGTGTTGATTCACGAGTTGGGAATTCGTTCGACGTTGAATTTGAGAAATGTGATGATGTACCAGTGGAATGCTAGCACCACTGACGCAAATTTTGAACCCAAATTTTTTTTTCTTTTTTTCTCTCTCTCGATTTTATTTACTGGGTTGGAAATGCTTTCTGGCACATTGCCTTCTCACACCAGGGGATTGCTGTTCATTTTTCCCCTAGTTTGTGCCAACTAACTTTTTCTTTTACAATTTTTTTTCTCTCTTTTCTCCTCCCTAGTCCCTGCATTTCTAATGCTTAAGTGTGAACTCAGATTCACTTGGGGTATTTTTGTTTTTATTTTTATTTTCACTCCCCTGTTATTTTAAAAAAAAAATAACTTTTAATTTGGTGACTTGGTTTATTTTTCCTTCCTGGATTCTTTTGGTGTTTTTACATATCTTTTTTTTCTTTATTTTTTTTGTGATTTCTCAACTGCAATAAATCGGGGAAATTTTACAGAAAGTGGAGAGAAAAATCTGTAAATATTTAATACCACTTGACCTCTTCTTATAGACAAACTATTTAATTCACATAGAATCATGTTTACTACTACGAAAGCCTACTCAGTTAAGATGATTTAACTTTCTCAAATGAGTCATAAAAATGTTCACGAAAATCTAGTTTATTCTAGAAGAAATTAACATCACAATGAGGATTTAGGACATGGTTGTTTGACGGAAAAGTACCGTACGTACACACTCTAAACGTATTAAAAAAAAAGAAGCTGGAATCTTCTTTTACAACTCTTTGAACCCAGAATTGATGAGGTTTGTGTTGACATTTGGTAAATTAATTACTTTGAACGGATCTAAACATGGATTCGTACTCATTTATATCAACACCACCTGTAAGCAACGGCTTAAAAAAATTACCCGAGTCCTTGAATGTTTTCCATGTTTAAATTGAATATCAAAGTTGAGGTTTCTAATGTTTGTTTAATGTATGTTTACTTTTTTTGTTGGGGAAAGATGATTTAGCTCTTAAAAGGAACTCTTTGTTTGGTTTGTTGATGAGATTTTACAGCATGAAAAGTGGTAGCTGAGAAAGTTATCAAGATGACCTTTGACGAGTGTTTAATCCAAGATGAAACCACACCAGTATTAAATAAGTGTGACAAAATGTGTGAATCGAATGAAATGGGTGTTTACTCATAACCCATTTACAGTTCAGTTCCTATAATAAATAAAAAAAGTTACAACTTGGCTTTTTATGTGGCTGAAAGTTTCTGCACTGGATTGTGCATTTTCTCACTAGATGGCTCGAAGGTTAAGTGATGATCAACGCAAGTGTGGTAATGGCTGGATGTGTTGTTGTTAACTGCTGGGCTGTTTATGTTTATTCTGATGAACTGGATTTATTTTTCTAGGAAGAATTTTTGGATAAAATAGTTTGTGGGTTGTAATTTTTAGGTTTATAGTATTTACTTTAATTTTTTTGAGGTTGAACGTAAAGAAATTGAGAAAATTCTCACAATAAAGTTTAGAAAGATTGCTAGATGTCTCAAATAAATTGGAGAAATTACATAGCAGATCTAATAATACGTGAAAGTGGTGGGAAGCAGTAATAAGCTGAGGAAAATTAATTAAGTGTGTAAATGGATTTGTCACTGGTCAACCGAGTAATTTCCCCACAGGTGGCTCTCTTCACACTATTCATTTACTTTGAACATGTAACTTGGAATATTGCTAGCCCTTTAAGCAATGAGTCATCATTTGAAGAGTTATTTGGTCTCAGATGTAAAGAGACTTCACACTAACTTGTAAGAACGACTAAATTAAGCAAACATAAAGTGGTAATCTTCACACTTGTTTACTGAAACTAATTCTGACTATTTGTGAAAAAAAGTCAAATTAATTCTAAAACCACATTGTCATTGCTCTTTGCGCTTTTTTAACTGGACTTTAGCATTTACTTTATTTGTTAGTGTCATAACAAAAATACACAGTACAATAGGTGAGTGCAGTCTGAAAAGATTCGAACGGGAGGATCTTACACCGGATGTAAAACTGGTTCCTCATTGGCTAGAGGGATCACTACAAACCTGGCAGGCATCTGTTACTCTCCTTCCGCCAGAATTGTTTTTCACCCCAAACTGACCAAGATGTCCAACTTTATACACACAATATTGTGTTTAATTTAATTTTACTAGACGATTGTATCTAAATCTGTTTATCCTAGTCAGTTTATAGGCGCTAAAATAAAATTATTGGAACCAGAAGAGTTAGTTGGCGTCTGACACACTTTGACTATTATATTATGTAGCTTCAGGAGCTATGGTCATTTCATGTCGTATTACAAAACCCACTTCCCTACTTCCAACTTCCAATTTCAACAATAAGCCAATCAGTGATCAATAAACTACAAATTCATCATTGACATCCATCATTTTTCATAAATCATCAACTTCCTACACTAATTTACATTCTTCCGCCACCGGAAACCTAAACAACACATTCATTTGTTAGAAATTACTTCTTTGCATTCCAAAAATACACAAATTCACAACATTTCCCACCATATAAAAATCTCTTCTCAACATTTATATATAAATAAATTAAAGAATGAAAAAAGACATGTTTTGATTTGTGTGTTTGCTCAAGTCATTTTTCACGTGCAGCATAAGCTTTTAGTGCTCCTTTCTTTTTAACTTTTTACGTTGCTCCTCCCGGAAGAGTTTTTAAAACGAAAGGAGGGGTTTTGACGGGAGAAGAAAGTAAAATAAAAAAATAAAAAAAAGACGGCCGTCTCTCGTTTAAAGCTGTGTTATTATGGGGTCATTGGCCCCTGTTCAGTGAGAGATGCTCTTATATTGACACTCAATTAAAAGAGCAAAATAAGATGGAAAAAATAGTCGAATTGCGAGTCGACGTATCCTGTTTGAGTGGGAATTAAAAGAATACCAAGAAAGTCGGAGGATGGTTTCCTGTTTTAATGGTTTAGTGTAAACATAATGTGAAGGGAAAAAATATATTTGTCGAGTGACTGATATTTAAGTGCGGGGACAAGGAGGATTTGGTTTAAATGCGAGTGGGAAATGTATTGCACGTGTTTGTATTGAGGTCAGATGTGACATTTCCATGCCTAAAAATATCATCTTGTCAAAAGTGGCAGCAGTTGGAGCAACCTGCTCAGGAATTTTTATGTTTTTCTCTCTAATTTGTAATTAAGAATGATGTATTGGTTAGGCAAAAGAAAATCTTAATATAGAAAGCATGTAATTGAGGGAAATGTTCTATTAATGCGAGAGAAAATTGACCCACAATTTAGTGCCTGCTTCATTTTAAATGTGAATTTTGAACAAAAAGAGTTTTTAAAAGAATTTAAACCTACACTGACATTAGAGACGTAAATTTTTAAGTGAATTGTGAAAAATCATAGACATTAGGCCACTGTTGGGTCTGTAAGAAAATATGAACAATCGTGTTGAAATATAAAAGATACCGCAGTAAAAAAATCACTGCTTTCTAAATTATTTCGAGTTGCTGCATTTGAATTACCGCCATCATTTTGATATGGTGGCAGCTCACCCTGGTGTCCATTTTCTTTAACAGAACATGTCAAATCCAGATTTCTCTCTCAAAAACCAACTTCAACTTCCCTTTGTTAAACTTAATAAACAAGAACAAATCAATAAAGTAATTAAAATTAATTCCTTTAAAACTACTGGTAATAAGAAAATAAAAAAGGGATTTTCCACACCATAAATAAATTTATTTTTACTCCCAACTTCTTAGTGCAAACAAGTTCACACCAGTTGATACCCACCACCATTTTATGACTTGAACAAAGAAAGAAAAAAAAAATCCTAAATGATGTTAAACAAACATTCGTAGAGCAATACCATTAGTTAAGCATAATGATAAAAGCATGTGACATTAGTTGTAACCACAAGAAAAGCGTATAATGAGGTGAGCTGCGCTTAACTTATCGTTGATGTCGTTTATGTTTATGTGGGCGATTTGTTATCCTATATGACAAAGAGACCATAGCCCGTATCTAATAATAGTCGCTTGTTTGCTTTAAACATTTTTTCTTTCGAAACCCGGAACGATGGGTTGTTTTTATCGTATTAACTCTCTTTAACTGTCACCAAAAGGAAGGATGGCATATGGGAAAAAAATAATTGGCTCGTGTTCAACATTCGTACTATGCTGCACGTGGAGGTTGAGGTTACGGTGCAGGTGGATGCATTGAGGTCATTCTCTTATTTTTGGCTGATCTTTTCCTTTAATCATTAGTTTTGGGGCACAAAAAATGATAGGAAGGGGAAAAAAATAAATTGTACGTGTCTGAAGGCAACTTTGGGGTTAGATTTCTCGTTTGTCTAAAGAATTGAAAAGAAAATTTTGAAGATGGTGGAAAGAAAAGACTATTTACTGCTCCACAATTGCTTGATGTATTGCGCCGTGGCTATGTAAACAATGGCTTTTCTGCAATTCAGTAGCTGCGTTCAGAAAGTAATTTTTTCGAAATGATTGTGATTTAAGGCTAAAAAAATGAAATGGTATTTTATTCCAGCTAAACAAATGGGTTTTTGTCTGTCTTTAAAATTGGTCGGTTTGTTGCCACTTGGATTTGGAAAGGATTTTGTGGTCGGAAGTAGGGATTTGGTACCAGTGGGTGCATTCTGCTTACTTGTTAATTTGTTCATTACTGAATGAAACCTGTCTCCCATTTTACAGCAGCTAAATTCAATTTTGCATTTTGTGAATTTATTGTAATTTCTATTGGCATCGAAGTTGAATGCATTTTGTCCATTTTTTTTTTATTTAAATGAATAATAACAATAAGAAATTTTACTCAATTATTAATAATTTGAATTTGAATGTTGCTTAATAAATGGCCTTGAAAATGACCTTAAGGTCGAATTTGACGTCGACAACTGGGTTTCCCACCTATTGTTACGAGCAGCCATCTGTAACTGCATCGGAAACGTTGGATGCCATCAGATTTTTCTACCATATCCATTTTCCAATTACGTTTTTTTTTTAATGACAAACTACGCATCAGGCATCCAACGTAAACATCAGCGATGAATTCATACACACAGCCATTTTGTCATTTGACCTGGAACTTGGCACGCTCTGCCTTCGTTCTGAAATAAGTTATGGGACAAATAAAACAATATTTTTAAACTTTAAAGTTAACCGCATTTCATATCTTAAATGCATATAAAATGACTCACAACTTAAAATCTAATAACAGCTCAAAAAAATGTACAAAAACATCATAAAATTTTAATACAAGTATTATTATATCAGTAATAAACCTTATTGATAACTTTAATACTCAATTAGAAGACAAAATGACGAAACTAGGTATAAATTTTGTCGTTATATTTTATTCTTTCCTCACTGCTGAAAATCTTTATTTATAGTAATCCGTAGGTTGGGTTTTAACATTATTTTTGTCATGATCACTATGACCTTTTATTTTGCTGAGCACTGCTTGTTTTTAAGAATAATACAAACTACTACTGTTTATTTTATTATGCAGCGAGTAAAAAAGTTTAATTGCCTCATTTTACATCTTTGTTGGTGGTAATGATTACAAAAGGCTGTTAACAGACTTGATTGATCTGTTTTAAACATTTTATTTTACGGTGTGGTTAAAGGCAACAATATTTACATTGCTTTAAGTCATTATAACTGATTAATTACAATTAGTAAAAAAAAATTAACATTAATATTACTGTTGTACGTAACTGTAACAGTTAACCTTGGAATGCGGGTACATTTTATTTTTCATTTTATTGTATTGAAATACACATGCCGTACGGTAACTTAATTTTTTGCACTTGAAGAGTTTTTGCTTACTTCCAGTTAGTTTATGATAGGGGTGAGCAACATACGGTTCATTACAAGATTTTTATCCAGCTCTAGACGCTTGCTGCATCAGCAGAAAAATAGACATTTTACGACTTAAGCAGTCTAGTCAAATTCGGGTTAATGCAACAATAATGTAGATTTTTCACAAGCTGGATTAACTGATTACATCAAGTCGAAAAGTTGTGAGGTGTCTTGACAATAAAATACCGTTGACGGCTATTTGCGATAATTACATAGGACGACTCAGAGAAAACCGGAAGTGACAAAACGTGCATCACTAGACACTGCGATTTTTCGTACGAAATTCTAGAACGAAATTTCCAAAAATAAAATTTTAAATTTGTCGTTTTTGAATTTCGTTATGGTAAGAAGCTTGTTGCGATTTATGGGAACCGAATTCTTTCAAAGCCAAATATTTTAAAACTATATTTTACAAATTGTGTAAATTATTTTAAAATTTCTTTATTTTCTCTCTGAATTTATTCGCCATTTGTTCTAGCATTGCCATGACGACATTTATAATTCGAGTTGTCTATTTTTCGCGCACTTGTGACGTAGAATGAAGTGAAGGGGGAGTGGTCAGGGTTCGTGACATCGCACCTACGCATGCGCACACTTATTGCTAACGATAAAATGGAAACGAAAAATGTGTTTTTTATCGTTTTTGGAAACCAAACGATATATTTAAAAAAATTCGTCAAAATAGCAAATTTCGTAACGAATTTTATCTTTCCGGAAAATCGCAAAGTGTCTACTACAAGTAGTGAGTAAATCAATCCCGCAAAAGTCAAATTCTAAGTGTCACACATCATGTGGAAATTATTATGACTTATGCACAGTTCAAAGTAAAATTGGGGAGCTAAAATGCAAAAGACTCTTAGGTATGACCTCCCCAAGCGGCTACATCGGGAATTTTTATATTTAATTTTTTTATAAATTAAAAAAAAAAAAAATTAAAAAGAAGTGAACGATAGTTATCTTGTAAAAGTTAATGGCGCAAAGAATGATATAAGCCTAACATAGCTGAAAGCTTGCCCAGTGTTTTTGGCATTGCTGACGCTTTTTCACTTAGCTTAAATCGTTGTTTTTTCTGCAAGAAGAGCCGCCAGGTGTGCAAGGATGCGAGCTTTTGGCTCCACATTTACAAACTTCACAACACACTGATTCATCATTTAGCGAGCGTTTTGGCTCTGTTTTAATCCAGGACGATTGCCGCTACCGATAAACGGCACCATTTTGATTTATTTATTTATTTATTTACTTACTTACTTTTTATTCGGTGTTTGGGTGAGATGATTCAAGCGAGTGAAATAATTGGCATTTTTTACCTGTTATTTACGTCAGTTTATAGCTTATTTTTAGGTCGAATCAGTAATAGATATGTTGATGACGACGTGAAATTTGTGATTGATTTTGTAGGTGGAAAGTGTCTACATTGTTACCTTGGTAATAAGGATGTGATGATGTAATAAAGTAGAGAAAAATGGCCGTTCGTAAATTTCCTGTGAAGGATAGTTAATCTTAGTGTTAAAGATGCTCTGCGTTGAAGAGAACCGTTTGTTGTTTTAATCAGATACTTTGGAAATAAGGTTAGCACTTTGATTTCATGAGTAGCGTAGGTGTATAGAAGGGTTTATCAGACTCTGGGAAATTTTAAGTGATAAAAGAAACCCCTTTTAAGGATTAAATTGTGACCTATTTAACGAAAAACATGGGAAAAAGTTTTTATTTTTTATTTTTTTTATTTTTTTATTTGATCATTAAGGATTTGTAATGATTAGTCCGGTACTAATATTCTGTCATTTTTTTGTGATTATTGCGAGGTGCGAAAATATGTTTTAAAAAAGTAGCAGTGATTTAGTTAATTTCCGAGTTAAAAATAGTTTAAAGGACAAATCCGATGACATTTCCGGGTCCTAGTTTCTGATTTTTTAATTGCTGAGGGAGAACTTTCAACACATTTTTCGAATAACATTGTTTTTCTTTTTGTGATTGATTGGTTTCGAGAATTTGAACAAATGATGAAATACAAATCTGAGAAATTCACAATGAAATCCGCACTTATTTTCGTAAATTTCATTTAATTCTTCCTTCTGCTTTTGAATTTTGTTACCGTCGATTATCAAGTTTCAACGCTAATATAAAAAGTGAATATAAAAAGTGTAAATAAATAAAATGTGATTACTTTTTATAATTATTCATCAAAAACTGAAGGGCAACAGTCGAAGTTACCAATTTGGTCGTGGCTTTGCCAGTAAACTCAGAATTAGTCATTTCAGTGATGGAAAGTTTTAAACTTGGAATGGAAAACAAATTAATGTTTACTCCTCAAAATACGCAGTGATTTCATTTTTTTGTCAAGTTCCATGACGTTGTCGAGCCTATTTTAAGCTGTGATGAATACTCTTTCTTGCATTTCAACATTTCTGTCAAGGGAAAAAAAGAAGTCATTTTGTGAGTTAAATAAATAAATCATTAGGAAATTTGTTAAGATTGTTTATGTAATTACAACTCATGTCTAGCTTTGTTACATATTCATTACATTAATGCTTTTCATATGGGTGATTAAACATTTAGGTCGCACATGCATCTCTCAAGGAAAGCTTTCGATCTGCTCGAATACCACATTGAGACAAAATAATAATGCTGTATCCCCATAAAATTACCTAATAATTCGGCCTACTTCTTGCAAAAATGGGAAACAATACTTATTGGGTGGCAGTTGTCGGTAATTTAGCCAAGATGTAGCTTTACACTCATAGCAGTGGCCGTAGGTGTAAAAGTAGTCCATTTAATTTACAGCACCAAAGTTACAGATTAATGCTTTGGATTTTTTCAACATTTTATTTTACACTTTAGTTCTGTGAGAGTAGCAGATTTCAACATATCCCAGAAGAGATAATTATCTACTCAAAAATAGGATATCATATGATTTACATCTTAAAAGTACAAGTTATTTAAAAAGTTAATTATAAATTCGGATATTAAGAGGAGTTACGTTGTTAATGAACAATCACAAACTCAATCCCATTGTAATATTTACTCTCATTCTCTTTAAAGTAATTAAAATCGAATTTACCGCATGTGGCACACGCAGCACATCGAGAGCGCGCAATAAAACATGTGGGTGTAATCTGTTTCCGATTTTTTTTCTAATTTTAATTACAGATACAATGAAAAAAGAAAGCCGGTGTTTTCGTAAAACGTGTTGCAATTGGCAGATTTGTCGTTATTTTGTCTGGATGCGAGTTGAGTTTAGTAACGAAAGGAGTCATCGGGGTTCCTCGAGTGTACAATACGGAGAGGGCAAGGCGAATTTTTAAATTTAGTTGACCTTGAATGTGTCCTGCCAATGAGTGGGCATATAATTTAGACAGTTGATGTGACAAATTTCTTTCTTTCTGACTTCATTACATGCTTGAAAATACTTAGCCAGTGAGAATTTGGCACCTTTCCTCGTCCAGCGCGGCGTTAATGTCAATTGTTGCTACTATATTTTTTTTTTACTTGTGAACTAACTGCACTTCACATCTGTTGCCTTTAGCTCATAGTTAGGTTGTTCCCGTCTTTGCTGTGTTGAAATTTGTTGCTGAGCTCTAATTCCCTTTACAAAAAAGTTTTTAAAAAAAGACAAAGTGAGGCGAGAAAAAATTGAAGTGCAAGGTTGATAATGGATTTAAGTTTTGAGTTTAAATTAGTTTGAAAATACTAACTGCTCGCTGAACCCAAATGTTAACACTAGGTGAATTTGAAGTCTATATTCGACTCTTATATCTTTTGGCACTTTTTTGAACTTTAATTGTTCTTTAATCGGTTTTCTTTTATTTCTTTTTTTTTTTTTTGTTGAGATTTTGACGTCACATGTTTGTGATTTTTTTTAAAAAAGATTTCTAATGACTTAAAATTTAGCACAGCCATCTTGGATTAGATTGGACTGGTAAGTTTGATTTGTATTTTATTTTAAGTGCGGTCAAGGAACTAGAACTTTCCATGAGGTTGAGATTAAAACACCAGTGGCTTACCTAGATTCCTAATGCACTCTTCAAACTTGCATCTTGATAGATATAAAGGGGCAAGAAGTAATGAAATCTTTTCATTTGTGCCATCACATTTTGAACATTATTTCATATAGTAAGTAATTTATTGATAACATTGGTCCTGGTTTCCAACGAATTTAGAAATTTTTTTTACCTTTCAAGAGTTGTTCGAATGCACTGATTTATTTCCACCAGGTGGCATTCTTTAAAATAGGTATTCTTACACGATACTTCATTCGGTAAATAAATAATCAAAGCACACTTTACACTTGTAATTTTAATTTACATTTTTTAAATTTTGCTTGGACCACACATGAAGAGTTAATTTGACAAGAACTTTGAAAATTTTTTGAGACTTCAGTTTTTTTTCCTGATTTGCTTCAGTACCTCTACGTTGTGAGAGTGCGTAATTTGCATGCCTGCTGCTTTCCTTGGATTTGGTCATCGTTTCTCACGTGCACGGTGTTGAGTCGAAGCTCAATCGCGGTAAAGCTTCACAAGCTATCCTTGAAAAGCATCAAATGAATGATTAATTTAGCTGCGTCTGCAGTTACCGGTTCCCACCATTAATATTTCTACATAAATCAATATCTCATACATTCCCTGACTTTCATACATAAGACCGCTTAATGTTAATTCTCTTTCATTCATAAGGGAGTTTTAGTGTTGGAACATTGCCATCAAAGTTGGGCTTGTTCTGTTTGCTGTTTGCCTGTCAAAAGCACTTAGCAATTCCCGTGCAAGGAACTAGCATGAACCATGATGGAGATAATGCTTGCATTTTGTTGTTGATCCTTTTTCTTATTCACTTTGTTCACGCGGTGAAACCAAAGCCTTAAGAAGAGTTGGTTTAATAATTTTTTTGAGAATTTTTTCTTTTTCCTTTTGGAAATTTTGTTACTCTGTTGTAACCAACAAGGAAATAGATAGGATTAATCTTAAGTGGCAACTAGAAGATTTATGTTTTACTATGTGAAAATTCCATTCGATAAGAATGCTAAAAGAGGTTAATTTTTCACTCTGTTTTTGGTCTATTATATTAAGTTGATAATTTATGACCTATGCCATTATTTTGAAGAAATTCAGTGAAGGTTGAAGGTATATAGTAAATCTAAATTGAAGAGGAAAAAATTTACTTCAGAAGAAACTTCCAGCAAAATTTCGAAGAAGTGGTAACTTTTTAATAAAATTTAAGCGTGCAACAACAAGCTAATATTTCCCAATTTACTTAGAATGAAACGTCTTAAAACATTACATTAAATGGAATGTCTTTGGTTGGGACATATTGTAACCTAGGTAGAAGCTGGTGTGGTTGTAGCTGCAAAAGCTAAACTCCCCCCAAAAAAAAGATTCAAATTTCCTGGTAATGAATTAAGAGCTGCTTCTTGCACCCATGTGAGCATTATCAGAATTTCATGATGCAATATGAACATCCTGTTGAATGCTGCAAAGCACTCCGGCTTCCTGTACACAGGCTAGATAGTTACTGAGCGAAGGGGGAGTTAGTTGACTAAAAACAATTACGTGTCGTAGTGGGAAGGCAGTGAAAGAGGTGTGTTAAAGGTCATTGTTTTGAAATTGAGTTTTGTTGTCGAGTTGTTTTTGGTTTATTGTGTAGGATTGGTGGATTTGCCAAAACAATAACTGCCAACATGAAATAACTTTGAACTGTCACCTTCTGACTGGCTAAACGTAGGTGATGTGGGTAAAAGCATGAAATGTAGTGCTTAAAATTTCACGTTTTTGAAGTGAATGCTTCATTTTTATGTGAATAAAATCAGGTGCACTGTTTTGGCCACAGGATTGTTGATTGTAAGCATGCTGCATGCAAAAAATGAAACCTTGCTTTATTTCTTGCTTTTACAGCAGGTGCTCTTGATATTTATATCATTCATAAACGATAATTTTTATTTACTTTAAAAAAGTGCCTGGTAATCTTTGTGTTCGGACGATAATCTGCTTTTTCAGCTTGGCGTGTCCGTTCTATTGCATTAACGCCGTACGATTGCTGTGCTGAAGATTGCAACGTTTTAAGAAAGGCGCCCAAATTGATTCCCACTCCCAGCATTATTTTGGGACGATTTAACAATCGATTATGAAAATTGCCAATTGGGTAGCCCAAAGACACGAATTTAGTGAAGGGAAAAACTACTTTGTACTACTTAGTCACGCTCTACAAAAGTGGTGGTTATAAATCAGGAATAAAGGCAAGATGCCAACAATTGCCACTGGGAAATGTGTCTCGGGTCGCTGCATTGGCCCCGACCGGTCGCAGCGACATGAAACGCGTTTAATGATTGGTTCCTTATCGTCTTTGCTCGTGTTAGAAATAGAAAGGGGTATTTTAGGAAGCAATGGATGAAAAGAAATGACAAAAAATGAAACTTTGATTAAAAAGTGACACGCATTGGGGGAAGACCGAAATGGGTCGTCGAGAAGCACAAGATTTGAAAAAAAAAAATTTTAAAGAAAAACTTTTAAAAGCAATTTTTAAAATGGATCGTCGCATTGTCGCAAAATGCCAAAACAGGTAGCCATCTTGAAAAAATTGATTATGCAAGATGAAAATGGTTAAAATTAGTCATTCAATGCCATTGATAAAACAAAGTCATTGTCGTCACGTAACGTCAAATATTCAACGTCACACAAGTGATAAACCGTACTTAAAGAAGAATGCAAGTAATTTACTTTTAATTGAGAGAACGTGATTTATTCTGGCGCCAATATTACAGAACGAGGCAATTTTGTTGTTTTCCCATTCAGCAGTACCAGTACACGCAATTGAAATTAATTAAAATAATTTTTTATTTTTTTTTATTTCGGTGAAATCCTTTAAAGAGCAGAGTTTTGTTTATGATGCTCAGTTAGCCAGCATCAGCTGGTGGGATGGCGCCTGGCATCGGGAGTTTGTGGCGTCTGCTTTTTCGGGCCGCTCCCATTGCCGCCGAACGAGGGAGTCGACGAAACATGCCACACATGTTGCGCAGTGGGATGCGCGCGCGACTTCCTCTTCCTTTTGCCAGCTGACTGGCAGCACAGGTAAGACTGTGCTGTGCTTGCCAGCCACTCGCAACACTTGGGAAACTACGAAGTGAAGTTGGGCTTGCCAAACGCCGACATGCTCCATCCGCTTTGACGTCACTAATGTCTGCCAATGGATTCGCAAGTGGACATGGACATTGTGCCAAAACGATACGCGTTTGATTAGTTGTTGGCCGTCATGTTGGATTGCCAAGCGACCACCAATAACAACAAGAAGGTGGACACGCAGAGCCACTGTAAATACTGCCAAGGTAAGAAGCGCCGAGATGCTGATGATGGAGGAGATTTATCTTCGCGTGTATTGTTGGGCAGCTGCTCAACAGCTGCGAAGTAGGATGAGTTGAGACTTGCAGGCTTGGATCTAAATGCAATCGCTTAAAAAAAAAACAACTCGATTTATACCGTAAAATCGAACGCTAAATCGAGAGGGAAATGTTACTTAAGGTCGCCAGCGGCTACTCACCGATTAAAAGAACGGTAGATAAAATGTGTACGGTTTAATGCCTTCATGGGACTAGATCTCGAAGTTGTTTAAAAAGTCGGTCTGTAATTGATGAGGCAAGCCGTTCCCTCCAATGGATGTTGAACGAGGTACAGAGGAAGGGTTGATTCGATCTGTTGGAGCTTTGCAATGGAAGGCTTGATGGCTAGTAAGTGTAAATAAACAGTTTGGAGCAGTGGATAAACATGCAGATAGGTTTGTGTGCGGGATTCAACCTTTTTATTGCACAGCAAAAAAGTTTATGGTCTCTATTGTGTGTCTGAAATGAACTCTGAAGACGTGGCTCAATGAAAATCAGAGATAGGGTTAAAACGTTTGACTGTTTTGAAGGAAATGTGTTGTTTATGGATGCTTGTAGGTTGGGTTTTTTTGCAACTGTAAGCACGACAGTGTTTGTTGTAAACACGTTGGTCGAGGATGTTTGGAGAAAGTTTGGCTTAAAGGTCAGATTTAATTGATTAATAAAATTGTAATAAGTTAACTGTCAGTTGTTTTTTATTGCATGAAATTAGATAGGTTACAGGAAATAGTTATGGTTATTAAATGCTTTTATCAGTGATGGATGAAATGATAATTTTTTTTTAAAGATTTATATAAGAAGGGGAAATGTAATGGGTGTGTAAATTGTTGGGTTATTTTTTGAAACTGTTGTTCTTTTATTTTTTTATTTTTGTCTTTTTACATTTACAAAAGGAAAAAATGTGGCAATGCTACACGTGGAGGCAAGTGCTAAGGAAGGAGTCACTCTGGTGGGAAACTATTGTAATTATCTGAGGAATATATTAGGACTTGAATTGCAATGAATGAAAATTAGTTTCTTAGACTTTCTACAATTTAATTAAAACTAATGTGCAATTAACCCCAAACTAATTAATTCTAGATGTTAGACTTTAGAGGCATATAGCACTTTGGTAGGCAACTCAGTCAGCATTATTTCTTAGGTCTTGTCATGGGGTTGCCTCATTCCTTTAATGTTTTCAAGAGGGCATATTCTTACCTCTAATAACCTCTCTTTAAGCTTGCTCCATCTGTTGCAGATATCCATAAATATAGCAGAAATTGAATTGGGACTTTGGAGTGTAGTATTGAGACCTTGAATCTTGAGCACATTGCAGAAGTGTGTTGAAGATTTTCTCAGCTCCACATGTTGGCAGATACATGAATGATTCAGGGTGAAGTGTAGGTGGGACCACGAGGAAGTCAACCAATCTGAGAAGAAAAAATCTTATCTATATATACATATGCTACGAGTATACACTTATAAGTATTGCATAATTGTTGCGATAACTTTAAATGCCAAGAAATGTGTGATCATTTGAACAAAATTGATGTTAGACATTGAAGAAAAATGTTCAAAAAGTAGAGAAGAGATGTAAAGGAAAGTTGCTTAAGCTGGTTGGTCAAAGAACTGAGATCAATGGACAGCCAACTAAGAAACTACCTTCCACTATGAACGCATAAATTGGTCCTTTCCTGTTTTAAGCAAGTTGCTTCGACTTTTTAAGCTTTGCAATATTTGTACTTGGTAGTTTGGTGCTTTATTGTTTTAAGTGTCATTATGTGTTGCACTTCTTACTGTTTCTTTGCTAAGAAAAGTTACATGCAACATTTGTCCGCCTCAGAATTTTTTTCTTCACTTTGCCCTTTTTATGAATCAAAAGGGTACGTGAACCCGACCATGTCTAGAACCCTTTTTTAATACAATATAAATATAATTACTTTTTTTTGCGTCTCTTACGCTTCCCTCTTGTCATTTAGCGAAGATGCAAGGACGCGGAATTCGGTGCAGAACGCGGGCGATTTGCCAACAATGCTGGTCTCTGACCAGCTGCTGTTTCTTGGCGTCTTTAGTTCCGACGTCATGAGGAAAATCGTCAATCTCATTTTGACGTAGGCAAAACTGTAGCAAGCATACAGTATTGCAATAGGTCGTCGCGCTTTAAGAACATCAACAAATTTATTGAAAGCTCTATTTAATTATACTGCGGAAATTAGAATTTTTTCCAATGGAGAATTTATTGAAAAACTGTTGTAGAAGTTGAATTTCTACAAAATCTGAAAGTTGATGAAAAATTGTAATATAAAGTCAACTTTTTCTTGATTTTTACAACAATTTTCTATCTAGATTCTGGGAAAGGCGGGTTTTTTTCTGGAAAAGTAGTTGTAGTAAAGACAACTTTACAACTTACTTGAAAGTTGTTTTTAAGTGTGTGAAATGTATATTTTCCATCAACTTTCCAATACATTTTCTAATGGATAAAGTTTTTATTTCATGCAATGCTTACCATTGAATTATTTTGTTGCTACGAACAAAATCTATTACATAATTCAGTCATTAAAGTATTTACTCACGAATTAAGCATCTTATTCGAATCGAATGAAAACAAGAAGCCGTATTAAATTCATAGATACTTTGCGGAAGCATAAACAACGCTCAACATTATAATTTATAGCTTCTAAATTTATTGTTGAGCTTATATGTAATGCACAATTAATAACTTTAAATTTATTGCCTATAGTTTTTAATACGGCAGCTAGGCAACAAATGCCACTAACTGCATTTTGTGCAGCAGGGTTTTTCATACACAAAGTTTTTCAAATTCCAATTGGTTTAAACATGATCATCTTTAAGGGGGGTCTCTGTATTCTTAATGGGTTTTCCTCGGAACTGTTATTTTAATGACTACTGATGACGTAAGAGAGTTGATCGTTAATCTGTGAAATCAACATGGGGGAAATTCCTCAGTGCAAATTGATTTTATTGGTCTCGTGTGGGCTCGAGAAGCGAATCGCAATGTCCTTTATCAGAACCAGATGCTTCGGGGTTCCGCTTAAGGCTTGAATTTAAAATTGAAAAAAAGAAAGAGAAAATTAATCGAAAGCTTGTATACAATGTGCAAGTGAGATTTGGGGAAATTCTTGCATACTCGATGCCATCTGGTGGTAGATTATGCAAGTAGAGATAAATCGGTTAGATGTTGGCCAGCTGTGGCCATTTTGTTTGTTTATGCTGGCGTGGGAGGAGCAGATAATGTTTATCAAGGTACTATTGTGTTTGACTGGATTCGTGCTCAAACTGATTATTTTTTTTCGTTAACATAATTAACAGCAGCTGAAGGGAGGAATTCCTCAAGTTTGATTTTATTTTAGCATTGATTTGATGAAGGGTCAAGGATTTCTTTCAAAATGTTCATTTGTTGTCAAACTTTCATGAGATCTGTTCTCGATCTTTTTTCTACACTTGATCTTGTATCAGTGTTTTTAATGGTCGGTCCAGAAATGACTAAATCTCATTTGCATATCAATTGTTCTAATTTTTGCGGAAAATTAGTTTAGAGATCATTTGTCACATTATCAGTTATTAGATGTGTTTAATCTTTGAAAAGAAGTCATTTTTTGACTTTCATGTTTTTAATTATCTTATATTAGTCCGGAAGTTATTTTTTTGCATTATTTTTGGGAAAAAATTCACTTTCCTTTCTTTCTTTCTTTCTTTCTTTCTTTCTTTCTTTCTTTCTTTCTTCTGCCTCTTGTAAATTAGGTCACTCGGTGCTAATCATCTAGTTAAGATGTTTAAAGATGAGTTGGGACTACAAGAGTGTTGTCTTTAATAATGACTTTTTGAAAAGATTAAGCAAAACTGATGTTAGATTAAAAGCATCTATTTTTCAACACTGGTTCAATAGTTATCTTAGCACATCTTTAAATGTCTTTATACTTTTGTATAAAATCTTACGACGTTTATTTTTATCCTGTCTTTAATGTACACTAAACTTCCCAATCATTGTCCCAGATCTTTTTGCACAGTGACACAAGAGCCATATAACATTCATGTAGATGCTTGTAATTTATTTACATTGTGTAAGTGAAGATGAAATAATTTCAAGAGCTGCTGTATGAAAGCCAAGTTTCTCCATCAGTAAATTCATTGCATACCAATTGAAAACTTTTAACTTATGTGTCTGGGATTTTTACTGGATGAAGATTTTTTGATTTGCCCAGATGTTTCTTGCCATCAAAAACATTGCCTTTGTCTTCCTGGTTTGTTTCCAAGAATAGATGTAGAAATTACGGTTTTTAAAAATATTTTTTAGTTGCAAGTGCAGTTGGGAAACCCACTGACCAGGTGGCCAGTTGAAGTTGAACTACACAGACACTGGTTGAAATTTCAATGAATGTCTACAAGCCTGTCATCGCTCTCCAGGAAACAACGGATGTATGCCATACTGACTCGTTACTGCAGCTGAATAACATTAATGCTCTATAATCTGAACAAGGGAATCAAATTCAATACGTTCTTCTTTTGCGATGTAAAATTTGTGAAATTTGTTGCTTCCGCTTAGGTTTTGGCAAAAACTGTTCATTTCAGGATTTCTCTCTTGAAAATTAACTTAATTATGAGTTGTAAATTGCTGCTTATGTTTTAAAAAACTATTAGATGCGTTCAATTTCGTTGAGGCAAAGTCACTTAACTGTCTTAATTGCTTTAAGTGACTTAATAAAACAGAAATAACGTCACTTTAAGTTAAGTGACTTTTCCTTAAGCGCTTTAATCATTGGGACACTTGGGGTCTCTTATTTGTCTTAAGTATGTGACTTAACTTAATCTAGGTAATCTGCACTTTGTGACAAGCAGTTTTTGGGGAAATAAGTCACTAAACTTTGAAGAGTGTTCAATCTTAAGTGATTTTTTTCTTGTACTTATTTGCCTTAGCTTAAGCTAAGTTAAGTTTTCGGTATGTATCTTAACGACATTGAACGTACCTATTGTTAATCTTAGTTTACATTTTGACCTGTCAGTTGAAGATACAGCTCGTCAAAGTCCAGACAATACCATTGATTGCTTTAACATCTCCAAAAAGTGCACCAATAGCTGTCACTGCCAAGCAGCAGGAAATGTCCAAACCTATCTTTTTTGAATCCAATAATTGTGTTTGGGCCTGAATTAAATTAAATATATATCCGCTTCATTCCGGTTTCTGTCAGGTTCCACCCTATTTGTTCTGCAAAGAAATAAGCATCACTCGTGAGGTCTAACTCAGTTTGAAATATGCTGATTAACATAAATGATAAATATTTGCTGATTATAATTGACAAGCTGTTTCCATCCTTTATTTACATATTTTTCCACCCAGTTGTCTGAGAACGAATCCAACTTTACGCATAAGTTATTTTGGCAAAAAAGTGATTTTTCTTTAAGGTATGCTAAGTTGCTAACCTGCGTCCTGCAGAATTCCTGTGCTGTCATTTGGTGTGAATTTAAGGGTTTGGTGGCTTGGATTGGAAGCAAATGCAGACTTAGGTTGTTTATTCGTTGAGAAATGTGTTTGAAGTGGATTAATTTAATTTTAAAGAAATTCTTCGGTGATGGCATTACGTATGCCATGGGACCTTGGGGTCTTAAAATATAATATAGATGTCTCTCGTTTGGCCGGGCGCCAGTTAAAGAACATGTCACCGAGAGAAAATTCTTTAAAAAAGTCTACCTCATTTATTGAAAACGACTGATTAAGCGTCGTTTTATTTTATGATGTCAGAAGGTGGAGCTGACTGAGCAATTGCTGGCGATTTTTTTTAAGTTTCTTAAGTTAAGAATACCCAAAATAAAGTTGAATGGACCGCTGCTTTTACTTTGTCTATTGACGAGCTTTAATATGGTGATAAAGTAATCGTAAAACTCAGTTATATAAGGTCTAGATCAAGGGTGGTGTCCCAACCTTTTTTGCATGAAGGGCCGTATTTCAAGTTTTCCTAACTCGTAGGGCCAGTGAACTGAGAAAAAGGTTAAACAAAGTGTATGCCGAAAAACCATTATTGCCTTCAGTGGAAATTTTTTAAGAAAATAACAACGCTGAACAAAAATTAGCTGGTACCGTATCCAAAAAATGCGCAAAATACAAAAAAAAAAAAAAATTAGTTGTTGATAAAGATATACAGGTTCATGCTGTAAAATTCCAGTTTACAATGTTTCCTATTGGCTACGAAATAATGCATGAACTACTTCATAATTTTAGCAGAAGCTTTTATGCTTGGTTTATGATGGAACATAACAAGCAAAATAACAGTTTACAATTACAACAGTAGTTTAATTTGAAATGACACGGTGTTCAGAAGCATAAGGAAGTATAATTGTTGTTGAAGATAAGGAAGATAGCATAGTAATGAATGGCAAGGACCTGAGAGCGAAGACTGCCAGAAACTTTGTTTATTGACTCACTTGGCGGATAGAAAGATTTGATGTATTTTAAGATGGGTTGGCCTACACACGCGGTTATTAATAAGTCAACAAGCAATGACTAATCAACTAAATTTACATTCACATAAACAACAAACCATATACTTAATTTTTCAATAATTTCTAGACCGTTCGCATGTTCGTTTCACAATTATATGATGATGATGATGATTATTTTTTTTCATCGTAAAAACATTATTATAGATTATGATTTCATTTCCGCTTTTTTTGTCACAGTATTTTGTCACTAGGGATATGGGTCATTCAGTTTAAGATAAAAATAATCAGAGGAAATGTTTGTAAAGTCTGCGAGTTGTGAAATAAGAGTTAAGCAAGAAACTTGGTTGTTAGTTGAAGAGCATTAGGCTTACAAAGTTAGCAAGCATTGACGAAATATTTTCATGTTTACACAAGCAAGTTTTAAGAAGAAATGTATTTTGGTAGGGTAAAAAATACTGGAAAGGAAATACGGAAGTACTGAACGAAAGAAAAAGTTAAAACCTTGAACCTAAATCCAAATTAGAAGCTTGAGAGTTCTCTTTTAGCTTGTACTATACTGTAAGCATTCATCACTTGTGAAAGCTGAAGATGCCTGCTTCTTTCTGCATTATCCCAGTTTTTGCTTCAATTGTTGGCTTTGCACAACCGGCGCCAAAGACTTATTGCCTTTTCAATGGTAATGCTGTAGACTAAATGTTTTTTCTGCTGCAGTTGGTAGAAGCAGGAAATACCGAGTTATATTTTAAGTGTAATTACTGACAGGGTCTCCCGTCCCGGCTGTTTGAGGTCATTCTGGTGCCTTTTCTGGCTAATTGTACAATTAGAAAGTTACGATGAGCCAAGTTTGGGCAGACTAAATGTCGCTAATGCCCTTTTGTCAATAAAATACAGCATCACGAAAAATAGAATAAACTGCTTTTTCAGCGTTGTTGGAAGTGGTCCCACGACAAATAGCCATTGTTTAGTTGGATTTACTTTGATGGTTTTTTTATTTTGTCGGTGACATTGTCCAAAGAAAGAACATCGTTGTAAGCCTTGCACTATGGTTGGCTGCAGTTGCTTATCACGGTGGTTAAAGTATATGTGCATTGAACAGTACTTTGAAAATTGCGCAGCTAAAGCAAAAATAGAATTTGAACAACGCAAAATGATTGCCATGTCATAATGTTGGATTTTTATGATAGCAAGGTTAAAAATTTAAATTGTTGAATCTTTTGAAATAGGTAACTGTATTTAGGTGTTAGGACGTAACTTCGAGCTTTAACCTTGTAATTGTGTGCGCAATGCTTTGTTCACGTCTGCAAGGTTAAATCTTAAAGTTATGTCTTAACTAAATTGTTAGAAAAGCTAATTATTTGATTATTGGCTTCAGCATTAGGGTTGTGTATTAGCAAAATAATAATGTTGCATATTTGGAATAAAATTTTAATTCACTAAGGGCCGGTTGCACGAATAAAATGACAAATTTAAACTGTTTAATAAATGATGAAGCAATTATTAAACTTGGTCAACATTTGTTGGTGCAATCAGGGAGTTAGGTTAGTAATATTCTTATGCCCAGTTGCACCAACAAAAGTTAAAATTTAAGCTAAGTTTAAGAATACTTTTAACATTGGTTAAACTCTAGTTAACTTTAACTTTCATTGGTGCAACTGGCCCTTAGAAAGTTAACAATTCTAACATATAACTTTAGTTACATAACGTGTTGTTTACATGTATTTTTCTATGTTAGTGTTTTGTCACAATTAAATGTTAGCAAAATACAGGCAGTCCTCGGGTTACGAATGCTCGTACTTACGAACCAGCTTTAAAAAAAAATCAGTTACGAACGAGCGGACTACTTTGGATGATGCTCAAAACACTGCGCATTTGCAGTGGTTCGTCGGCCCGAGAGAGAAAAACGACACCCGGTAGTCGTCGAACTGTTTTGACCAATTGACGCTAAGGTCCCATTTACATCGACGCAAATTTGTATTTACATCGATCTAAATGTTCGTGTAAACTTTCTTGTGAGACGTTTTTAATCAGAATCACAAGTTTACGCAACAATGTTTGTAAGATTGAGGCGCGCAAAGTGGTGCAACAAATTGTTTCGCGTGTTGCGTTGCAGCGGTGTAAACCAGGCTTAAATGTGAATCGTATGTAGATGTTTCGACTTACAGACTGAAAAACGGAGCTTGTTCGTAACCCTGGGACTGTCTGTACAGTCAAAACGTTCACTCATTTTAATATACGAGTCAAAGTTTGTACGATGGCTACTTGGTTATACGGAATCAAGTTTTTGCTAACGCCCTGAGATTATTAACCTTTGGGTTTTACTTGACTTACGAAATAAAGAGTTCAACTTCCTTGACATGAGAATTTATTCTTAAAAGTTTCATCTCTTACGGGATGTCATCATAATGACTGTTCTAGAAGTCTTAATAAATTGGAACTATCGCTCGAGAAGAACCATCAGCAGTTGACCTACTGTACCTTTGGTTTTAATTGCATAATAGCAAGAAAAGTAAAGTGCACTGTCACTTGTACGTCATCAAGATGGCAGGCAAATTACCTATAAAAAATAGTGTTAACAACACTTATGAGAGAGCACTTTTATAGTTTACAACCCGTGTAGAAAAGATGACTTACCACCCTTTTTTTTCTTGCTGGCATTAAAATTCAATTAGCGCTCAGTTCAGTGTCGCACCATTACGGCCAAACTAAACAAAATGGCTCCATAAATCCACGCGTTTGGCCACCTTTTTTGAAGTTAATTAAAAGTGATGGCGACAAAGACAGAATCCTATTTACGTCTCATGTAGTCCCAACTATGCGAGGCACCAGAATGAAACCCGAGTCAATAGCCCTAACCCCCTTCCCCCCCGGCCCCCCCCCTTC
>JAQFZP010000925.1:0-24994 GCA_034695745.1 Geophilus truncorum | reverse complement strand
ATTTTTAGGTTTTTTTGGTTATTGAATTTTGAATTTTGGAAAGTTTGAAAAAAGTTTTCAATTTTAAATTTTTGAATGTTTTGGGTAAGATTTTCTGACAGATTCGAATCAGATCAGACTTCAAATGTGATTCAGAATCATTGTAATCTAATCTGGTATCATCCAATGTGATTATTTTCAGATAAGCTATCCGAAAAAAATTCAGATTTGATTTGTATTATCTGATCAATTATCAATATATTTCGGATAATTCACTTTTTGTTTAATGTGAACAAAAAATAAAAATAAAAAAAATAAAAAATAAAACAAGATGAAATTTGATTTAACATGGGGAAAACGTTTGCGCAATGTTGCAATTAGACTAATAACACTGCACAAAACGTGATTCTAAAGTTTATATGTGCCATACCAAATACTTTATTTTGCTGTACAATTTCAATTTCGTTTTGTCTCCAAAATGGATGACAGCAACAATGTTTCTGATACATCTTCTAAACGTAGTTAAGATTCAACAATTCCGAATCATTGGCAACCATTGTTTCAATAGCATTTAAGTAAATGGCACGGTCGATCATATAATATGTCGAATTCCATCTTGTTTTTACGTCAATTATTGGCCGAAGATCGACAATGTCAACAAGTTTTCATGCTTATGATAATCTTCTACTGAATCGCAGAATGATTCTATTCGAATTTCGTTTAAAGCTGCGCAAGTTTTGAACTTAGCAGTACAAGATTTGTTAAAAAAATTTTATAATTCCGCTGTTTGGGAATGAAAATTCGGATATTGAGGACACCTTGTCACCAAATTGCGTTCGTCGCCGCAAAGGCAGCTTCTGATAATTTACACAACATTTGAAGCGATTTGGTGACATGGTGCCGTCAATATCTGAATTTTCATTCGCAAGCACGGAATTGTTAAATTTGTTAACAAATCTTGTACTGCTAAGTTCAGAACTTGCGCAGCTTGAAATGAAATTCGAATAGCATCATTCTGCGATTCAGTAGAAGATTATCAGAATCATGCAAACTTGTTAACACTGTCCATCTTCGGCCAATAATTGACGTCAAAACAAGATGGAATTCGACTTATTACATGATCGATTCATTTACTTGAAGCCTGCCATCAAAACAGTGGTTGCCAATGATTCGGAATTGTCGAGGTTGGTTATTATTAAGTGATACGTTTTATCTAATTTTACGCTAGCTACGAAGGACATGAGTCAGGCAAAACAGTTATACAGTCAACTCTTATATCCGGCCATAGTAATATCCGGCCAAAAGTTCCAAACCGTTTCAATGTCGCACTATACTAATTACTCTTTTTTATCCGGCCACTTTTGCCGAACTCCGCCTATGTCCGGATATAAGAGAGTTGCCTGTATCTTCTGCGAATATATAATTTTAAAAACTTTTACGCTATAGAAGGTGACTCTACAATCGAATTTTTTAGTATACAGTTGCTGGGGAAAAATAAAAATGACGTTAAAACGGGGTTTACGCTACTACTTCGGGGTTTCACTGTTCGCTATTAGCAATAGTTATCGGTACAGTAATTCGTTATATTAGTGATCGGTTTTCCAACACTGGAAGTAACGAATTCGGTTACAATTACTACAACAATTTTAGTAACTATAACCATAACGTTTAAAATAGTGGATAGCATCTTGTTAACACTTTCACCATTATATTTAATCCAATTTTCAATCATCACTTTTAACCAATATCCTCAATATTTCCAACAAAAAAAACTTTCTCTTCTTTGAATTAATAAATAACGATTTTAACGGTTTCCCCCATCCTCCATTCTTTTCAATTCCAAGCCTAGAATCGAGCAAATCGAATTTGCCAACGCCAAGCAGATGGATTACAGTGCAAAACGGCGTCAAACTAAACAGGAAGTGAATGGAAATGAGGTTGCAGCGCAGCGCCAACTACCGGAAATCGACGCACTTTTCAAGAGAGATTTGAGGAAATTTAGAGAAACTTTTTCTTTCTTTTTTTTTCGAGGAGAAAAAGGGGGATGGAGAGGGGGAAGGGTTGTGGGGGTCTTTTATCGACCTTAGAGGACCACTTTTAGGCCGTAGCTTTGCGAGATCCTAATCACAGCTCGTAAAACGTCACGAGAGAAGAAAAAGATTCTTTTATCTATGGCCAGAGCTAACCAAAGGATAAACGTGGATGGCTTTGAGTATTGGTTTGACAATTCACTAATCACATAGAAATTGCCATGGCAACTGAATGCTACGAAGGCAATGGGGGTTGACTGCAGCGCTAATCTAATTCCTTGTGTCAAAATGGTAAAACTTTTTTTTTTAATTTATTAAAAAAATATAAAGTAAATTCAATATGGTTAATTTTTATAAGTCACTAATGTTAAACAATGTGGACTCAGTTAAAGTGATCAACTCTGAATGATCAAAGAACTTCATTTGCAACAATTGACTGCATTTATAAGTGTTGCTTCCCAACATGCTCAACACTATATTGAGGCCAAACATTGTCACATAACACATTGTTATCTCAAAAAAGACTTTCAACAATAGGATAAAAACACGACACTCAACAAACAAAATTACAACAATACTACTCAACAATTTTATTTCAAAATTTATTTCAAAATTCACACCACCTGATCCCCCAACATTCAAATTCCTATTGTTACAAAACGATAAACAACATCAGCAACATTGAATTCAAACAATAAATCAAACGCACCGACTTCTCGACCTTTCCTTTGCTCCTCCAACAAACAATCGATTAGACAGCAAAGTCTAAGGTGCAAAGCGCATGCGCAGTTCGCCTTGCCGTTAATTTGTCTCGTTTATCAACGCGCCCATAAATCTTGCACCGATCCACTGTCCAGAAGTCGCTCGACGTCTCGACGCGACCGGACCGCCCACTCCTGGCGACGAATCCCCTGGTGGCCGACCACAAAGTAACCGGTCGTGAGTGCGTCGTGATTACTTTAGGCCGGAAGTGGCCATTCATCATTCGGTGGATTAAGTTTGCGAGTGACCAGTGAGTGAAAATTAATGAAAAGCGTCGCGCGGAAAAACGGGCCGCTGCACACGTGTGCGCATGCGCCATTAAACATGTGTTTACTTTGCAGTAAAGTGGTGCTGCATCGATTCGTTAATTAATGACGGTTAAGAATAAGACGCGGAATTTTGGTTCGTTGTGTTGTGTTAAAAAACGAGTACTATAACGGTTGTGACGTCATGTTTTGTTAAACACAGTTTACGTACTGTAATAGTCTTATCGCTTGCTTTTTTAATAGCGACTATAGGTGAATTCCTTTTTACACCGGTTGGTGCTCCGTATCGTGCGCTGACATCATCATATGAACTGTATTGCTCGTGTATTGCACAGGATACAGTACAGACTATTGTTTAAACTGTTGTTATTGTTTAAACGTTTAAAACTATTATTATATAAAACGTTTTTTAAAGTCCTGAAACAATTGTTTTAGGTATTGAGGCAATTGTTTTAAGTGTTGTGATATTTGTTTTAGATGGTGCAACACTTGTTTTAACACTTAAAACAATTGTTTATATTTTACAAATATTAAAATACCTTTTTTTAATAGTTGAAATCGTATATAATTGTTTTAATGGCTAAAATCCATTGTATATTGTTGTTATAAAAATGTGTGTTACTTATTTTAAAATTTACACATTTCGAATTATATTTACATTTTTACACCGAAATAAAACATTTTTGTAACTTAAACAATTTTCTTTATTAATATTCGCATAAACGAATTTCTTATAAAATGTCGCAATATTAAGTACGTGAGTCGACCCACATCAACTTCTTGATATTCGGTTGAGTTTACCTCCGGACTGTTGTCGCATTCGTCGATGTTTTGGTTCGGATCCGCTGATGATTTTTTTCGGGATTGTAATTGCGCCGATATGCATTGCGTCCTCTGCTGCATTTTGCGTTAGAATTGATCCGAATGGGTGCAAGACGATCGGAAAGAATTCGGACGCGAAATGCAGAAGAGAACGCAATGCATATCGGTGAAATTCCAATCCCGAAAAAAATCACCAGAGGATCAGAATCAGAACATCGACTAATGCGACAACAGGCCAGAGGTGAACTCAACCGAATATCAAGAGTTGATGGGTCGACTCTTGTACTTGGCAGTACACACTCGACCAGATATCGCTTACGTTGTTAAATCTCTCGCGATACAATAAAAATCCAAAGGAGTTGCACATGGCAGCATTAAAGCTAGTTTTATGCGAATTCGACCATTAAATCTTCAATCAGTGCTACTGGTGCTTCTTCGACCGTCCTCTGCTACCATGTTGAAATAGTTTATTGAATGGACTACAAACAAATCACATTTCAACTCTTCCTAATATATACTTATTAAATACGTAGACTAATCGTGACGTTTATTTATGAAGACGAATTCCGTCACTTTTCTCCAAAATATCGTGATACGTTAACAATACGATTCCAACAACCCTTTCACATTTCCTTTAAACACCACAATCAACCCAAAAAACAACAACAGCAGTGAAAAAAAATACAATAACAACAACTACTACCTCTAATGACATTGTTACTCCACTATTTGCACCCCCTGGTGGCCTTTTGCCAACTAGTACACCGATTTTTCGACAAAAGATAATTATTAGTATTCCTTTCAAAGCCATTTTTATTATTATTTTTAATGATGTGTGTAAGGAGCATGCGTAGTCGCTTGAATCGGTGCCAGACGGCGAAATTAGACAGGAAATGAGTTGCCAAGAATTTCCGTCGACGGTGAAAGTGCAATTGAAAGTTCCTTCTTAAAAAAAAATCGGTCGCGTTTCATATTTCATTCGGAGCAGCTCAATTCCAGGTTTTCCTTTGACTTTGGTGAATGGTATTTCGGGTATGTGAATGGGAAAACGTAAAAGTGGGTATATGGTTGGATCCGGGTCGGTGTGAGGAGTTGAATGGTGGGGTTACTTTTCTACTTCCGGTTTTTGGTTAGGGCGTTATAAGGGTTTAAAGTTGGAGATGAAGGCCGGTTTGGTAATCAAATTTTAAAAGTTGATGGAAAATTGTAATAGAAATTCAACTTTGTCTTTATTTTTATAATAATTTTTTATAGATTCTTGGAAAGGCAAACTTTTTTCTGGAAAAGCAGTTGTAATAAAGACAACTTTACAACTTATGTTAAGTTGTTTTTTAGAATGTTTTTAATCAACTTTTTAATATATTTTCTAATGAATAAAGTTTTAATTTCATACCGTGCTTGTCGAATTCGTACATACAACGTGTGGCCAAATTTGTACTTCGAATTTTATGTTCGACATTTGTTGAGTAATAACAAGACATTATTACATTTATTACAAACTGTTGTCTGAGTTAAGCCCCGACATTACAGTGGTAAACTCGATATCGTAAGAATCGATTGAAATTTACCCTCGGTAAACGAATCAGAAATAGTTTAAATTTTACTTGGAACAACTTCCGGTTAACATAATCGACATGTAACTAATAAAAAATTAAATTATCAGAATCCAAAAATCTCATTTTTGGAGGTAATTTACAAAATCACCACCATGTGGCAGCAAATCAATCCCAGCTTTCAACGGGAAAAAATGTCATGGGATTAGTTTTGAAATGAAGGAGAATTGATAACAAGTTATCTGAGTCGAGTGAATTTTTAAGCCTTTTTTTTTTTCTTTTCGCTTTCTTCGGTCGTTGACTCATAAATCTCTTGAAGCAGTTTTTCTGTTTATTTAATAAACTGAAAAAATTTATTAAATCTTCATTTTTATCTGAGTCTAAACATGAAATGAAATACTTCCAGTTTATGTTTGTTTTTTTGTTTGTTTGTTTGTTTTTTTTTTGTTTTTTTTTTTTTTGGAATTGAAAAAATTCTTTTTAAAAAATTTAATATATTTTTGAATTTTGGATTTTTTTTTTTTTATATTATTTATGCAGTGTTATTTATGTTGTCAAAAACAGTTTTTTTTTTTTTTTGTTTTTTTTTAGTGAAGTGCATTGTTTTTAATTGAAAGGTGTTTAAATGTGGGTGGGTAACAATGGTTGATGGGTAATTTTTTGTTTTTTAAAGTTTTTTCTTGTGTGTCGTTGTGTGAGGCTACCTGGTGGGGAAATTTGTGACTTTGCAACAATGGCTGAGGGAGTTAGAATTGTTTTATTGTTTCATTATTAGGTTTCAATTCGTTTTTTTGATGTGTTAAATAAAAGTTGGTTGTGTTAAGTTCTCTAGTAGTGAAATTTATAAATCTGCATAAATGGTTGTTAGAGTTTTCTATTGCTATGGGGCATTAGATTTTTGGTTTCTTTTTAAGATGAAAGTTGATTGCATGAGGCCCCCTGGTGTCAGAATTATCAACTTTACATCAATAAAATATCAATACTTTATTTCAACTATTCTTACAGTGCATTTAGATACCTAACTAAAAAAAAAATCATTTCTTAAAATTTATATCATTTTATCTATTTCATTATACAAATGCGAAAACCAACAATCAAAACCAAAATATTTACATTTATCAAAATGGGAACAAACATAAAAATAAAAAAAAAAAAAAAAAAAAATTATTCAAATTCAAAACCCATTTTCTTACAGTCAAAAGTTTACATTTTCAAGTATTGGTATTTATATTTTATAAAACTGAGGTATTGGTATCAAAATTATTTCAATACACATCCCTGGTTACAAATTTCACCACTAGGTGGCAACCTTTCGTCTCTATTTCACCTTTTATCATCCTAGGCCCAACAGCATAAATCACTAAAATTGACCTTAGTGCTTCCCTGCAGAGCACAAACAAAATGGCAGCTTGTTGCAATCAATTAATCAAATAAATAAAAAAAAGAAGCAATGAACCATCACTTTCGTGTAAATGCTTGTTATAGAACCTTCTTTTCTAGAAAATGTAAAGGATAAAATGAAAATAAATTTCTTCATTTTATTTTTTAATATTTTTTTTTTGTTTTTTTAAATCATTTATAATTCCTTTCTTCACCGTCATTCGATGGAGAAGGCAATATGATCTCCCCGTGGGTTTCCTAATGACGATTTAGAGCTAAAACGTATTTTCTTTCCCTTCACTGCCACGAGGCGGCCATTTGCTAAGAGGCATCCAATCATCATGATTGATTGAGCACCAGTCGTTACCAATTTCGCCGCTAGGTGGTGGGGAATTACGTTTTTCCTATTATTCTTGGTTTTTAGTCGATTATGTTGGTTTTAGTAGATTGTTTTGGTAGTTTGGTAAATTTTATTAATATTGGTCGATGTTTTAGTCGATTTTGATGAATTTATCGATTTTTAATCGATGATTTTTTTTTTTATTTATTGAGTTTTTTTTATTAATGACGATTTTTTAAGAGATTTGGTTGATTTTAGTTATTTTCGAGTCTTAATCGATATTTAAGTCGATAGTGCTGAGTTTATTTTATATTTTGGTTAATTTAATTGGTTTTAATCAAATGTAATCGATTTATTAGTGCAAGATTTTTGTAAATAATACAAATTGTAATCGATAAATTAATCGATTTTTTGTATATTAATGGCATTTGCAATGATAATTTAGTCGATATTTCAAGTTATTTAGTCTATATTTTAGTTAATGTAATAGGATTTAGAGAATTTATGCGATACTCCAATGAATTTTACCGAATTTATTCGATATTTTATTTAATTTTTCCCAAATTATCGATTTTTTAAGTAACTATACACATTATTTGTTCGATATTTTACTCGCACTTTAATCGCATTTAGTCGGATACTCGGTTTAAAATAGGTTCTCTAACAATCAACATCGATTATTATCGATAAATTAATCTACTTTCTCAATTTATTTTAATCTATTTTAATCGATAATATCGACAGATTTATAAACATCAAACACAATCACCAAAACAACACTTTAAATACTTTTATCGATTTTTATCGATATTTTATTCGATATTCGGTATTCCGCCTTACATCACATCACACAATCATCCTCAACTTGTGGAAGCGGCACCTGGCGGCGCGACGGAGAGTAACGATGAAATAAAAGTTAATTATTTCATTTTTCACTCGGGCTTCAAGTTTTAATTGTGGCGGGTTGCTCGAGATCGCTTTGGGTTCGCATATAACACGTGACTTTATGAGTCCTTATTGAGTTGTAGTCGTAAATCAAACCTAATCTTAGCGGAGCGAATCAAAATTCATTTAATTTCGAGACCCAGCCACCCATTAAACGCCCTCTACTTATTCTTAATTTCATTGCGCAACGCGACAACAAGATGAATGATGGCGTCCAATCAAATTCATCGTCGGTGAATGAGAATCGGAAATTATTTTCAAAAATATAATGAAAAAAGATTTTTTTTTTTTTTTTTTTTAGTTTTTTTATTATTTATTGGTGAATAAAGAGGATTAAAAAGAGTTTTTTTTTTGTTAGTTTTGATCGATATTTGTTTTTTTTTCCAAGGTTTTTGCATGTTGTAGTCGATTTTTCTGTTATTTTTAATTTTGGGTATTTTTAAGGAGTTATAGTTTTATTTGATTTTCTAATGCCTTTTAATGATTTTTTTATGAATGTTAGTCGATTATTTCATGTGTTAGGTTTTAATCGATTTTCTGATAACTTTAATCGATTTAAAAAAATTAGATTTATGCTACAGTGGAACCCCGATATAGCGTACTCTGATATAGCGTAAACCCCTCTATAACGTCATTTTTATTTTTCCCTGGCATAGCATTGGCTATTTAAAACTTGATCGCTTATAGCGTGAACCCCTCTATAGCGTCATTTTTCAGCCGGTCCGACGAATGACGTTATATCGGGGTTCCACTGTATTTTGTTCGATGTTTTAATCGATCTTCTAATTTTATTTGATGTTTTAATCGAGTTTCTTAATTTCATGTGATAGTTTAATAGCTTTTTCTAATTTTATTCGATTTTTAAATTTATTTTTTTTAAATGTAATTTTATGTATTTTACATACTGTAGGTATTAAATTTATCAACTTTAGTATATGTAATCGATTTTTTATCAGATTTAATCTATTTTATACATACTAATCGATGTTAGTCGACTTTTCAATCAATTTAATTTTTTGTATCATATTTAAATCGATTTAAAAAAAATACTTTCGATATTTTTATTCGATTTTGTATAATTTTAAAAAAAAATCACTGATAGTCGATTTTCACTAACACTATACTCACTTTATTCAATTTCACAACTTTTTCTCGATTTTTATTGTTCCTCAACTTTATTCGATTTACCCACTTTTTCTCGATATTTATTTTTCCACAATTTTATTCGATACATCTTATTCGATTTTCACTTTCCAAATTTAACATCGACTCCCCAACTCCATTTAATATTCTCACTATCACCTAACCAATTCTCAGCACATCTAACACTAACAGACATATTTATTCACCAAAAAGAAAACCACATAAGGGTGTCTAAATTGAACGAAATTTACTAAACGCATGATGGCGTTTGACAGGCGACTTTTTTTCTTTTTTCGCGCCGTAGTTGGAGCCAGGGGTATAAAATGGTGGGCGCACGTGAGACAAGTGAAAGCGGAACGAGCACAACGAGGCTCTCCAAATTAAGCCGCACCAAAGGGTTTAAGTTTAATACATGCTTGGCCATTTGCCGTGTTGTTTTTATTGCCTCTGCTATGGAAATGTTCACCACTTTGTCGTTACCAGAAGTCTTTATACGAAATTTTAAAATGAGATCGATTCGAGGCAAATTATTTTTCTCGATCTCGTTGAAAAATGACTGAAAAGAAGTTTTTGGAAATTTTGTTTTAAAAAATTGTATCGTTGTTTTTCGAAGAGATTATTTTTGCCCCTTAAAATCCTATGAGATTTTTTTGATTAGGCTTCTTGCTGTGACTGAGGAAGAATTAAATGTTTCAGAAATCGCATTCAAAAACGTGGGTGTTAAGTGTTTTATGACGTCACTTTCGTTTTATTGGCGTGTTCAACCAATCAGAACGCTCATTTCTTAAGATAACACACTGTGTAACACAACACTCATCTTACACTTCTTGTTACTAGTTTGCAGCACAGGTCTGTCAGTGGCATTTTTATTTTAGACGTGTACGGTATAAGGCTTTGTCACTTCAACAATCACTGTGATTGGTTGATGACGTCATTTGCGATGAATGAAAATATATATAAACTAGCACGCAAAATAATGAGTAAGGTGATAAAAGGTTTTGGAGATTTTGTTGAACTGTTATTTGAACGTTGATACAATGTTACGAGTACAGGAACCCTTGCAGGAGTTTTTATGCCTCCAACTATGTCTATCCGCTTACCATTTCTCTCCAGATTCTCACTGAACGTTTGTAGATGGACCGGTCGCAATGTTAGCAGTGCTATCTTGTGGTAAAAAGTTGAAAAAAAAAATTAGTCATTTTTTAATTATTCGTTTTTTAATTACTATATGAATAAAATGAAAAATATATAAACTATAAAAGACAGAGATATTAAAAATTTGAGATATTAAGTCAGACATTTTTATTGCAAGTAAAATATGGTCACAAAGGTCAATGCACTTTGTTCACTATTTTAGATCTTTTTAGTTAAGAATATAATATAAATTCTCATAATTAAAGACATACCATATGGCACCACAACTATTGAAAACCTGATCTAATTCCTCTTAAATATTGAGACTAACATCAAAAAACTGTTTACCTTCACAATCACTAAACAACTCATCATAATCATCCTGATCTCTATTCTCTATATCAGTCAGCCAATAAATATTTGCTTGAAGGAATTCATTATCAATGGAGACTATAAAACAGTTGTCGTGATTTAGAAACTTGTCGATCCGATTCGGTAGAGGGTTTACTCGGGTTTTCACCGTCCACGAATCTTTTTCTGTTTCGTAGAACGCTACATCTTTATCTCGGTAAAAAAAGATTGGTAAATTACGATTTATGTCTAAATGTCTACTTGGACAATCAAAACTTTTCCAGTTACCCGGTGGTTTTTCTTTTGTTTCCCACACTTTCGTGAGCCTATCGTAAATCAAAAACGAATGTTCGTTTACATCGAAATAAAGTCTTTCATCAGTTGCTAACAACATTCGTTTACAATCGGTGAATTTGTGGCATGTAATAACCGACCAATCACTTTCATCAATGTTAAAAATTACGTAAGTCTCGTCGGAAACTCTAAAAAAAACTTCTGTGCTATTAGCAGTTTCGTAGACTATATTTTGATCATCGCCGACCAAACGAATCACATGTGGGCGATCTTGGATACATTCGTAAGTAACTTTAAATTCTAATTCGGGAAAAAGTTTCACTTCCGAATTTAATTTGTCGGTCATTTCGGACGTGAGAAAAGTTTTATCTTTCAAACAGAATGTTTCGATTTCGTAAGAACCGTCGGATTGTTCGTTTATTGCAATCGCAGATGAATGAGTAGTTTGACGCCATCTAGTGTAAACCTCGCTCATTAAAACTTTCGTTAAATTACTATGTTCCTTAACGATTCGTCTCTCCAAAAGGTTTTGAATAAACCAATCGGGTAATTGGGTAAGGCCGCTTTCGGACAACATATCTGAAACGTCGTCTAGCTTTTCCGTCTTCGACCCCCACAACAGAAGGAAATTGATAAATTTGTAATTCTTCGAAAATTCGAACAGTTTTTGCACGTGAAATTTGTCAAAGTTTAAAAGAATCGGACTTTCCGATATTTTTTTCGCGTTTTTCCCGACGAATTTGGCGATGTTTTGTATCTCTTTATTTTGTCCGAATAACAGCACCATTTCTACTCGGGAATTAAGAGTTTCAAGGGTTAATGGAGTTTCGACAAAAGAAATCCAGTATTTGTCGAACAGTTTCGTAAGAAGCATTTTATTGCTGGCGATTAAGAGATCGAGCAAAACTGTTTCGGAAATTTCAGAGATTTCTGGTAGATTTTGCAGATAGAGAAATTTGACCACGATTTCCATCACTTCGACAGAAATGTCAGGGGAAATTACGGTGTTGGTTCTTGTTTCGACATTGTCGTGTTTTAGCATTGTTTCGAAATATTCACTTCTTGAAATCAGCACGTTCTTGTGAACAGAAATGTTCCCGTTCGCACATTGCAACGAAATCGTTTTTTCGTCCGTTTTTCTTGAGTTGTAGAAATTCGTAGTAATTTGCTGCGCTTCTGTTACCGTGTAGAATCCAGAATTAGTTTTCATTTTGGGAAATAGAAATGTTTAAAAGTCTAAGTAAAAAGCTTCACACAGAAAAAATTGAAATAGTCAATTATTTATACAATATTTAATGACGTTTCAAACACGTTTTGTGTTTACGAATTACGATATATTAATTTTACATAATCAAATTCATATAAATCGTACACAAAATAATACTTTAAAAACTTAAAATAAATTATTTTATTAGTACTTTTATTGGCAATTCAAAAGCAGCAAAATCTTACATATGTCTTTTCTCAATCTTGTTATTTACTTCTTTAAACGCTACCAACTACTTAGCAACGGCTGTAAACGCTTCTCCAAAATTGACATTATTAATTATTCATCATCTTTCATGTTTAAACAAAGAAGAATGTTGTTTCTCCTTGTTCCTCTTGCAACTCTGACAGTGTAGATTAAAGGATAATGCTCAGACCGCCAATTGCCAAAAGCAAAGTCCCATTGGAACGCTTAGTCCAACTTCGCTGCTTTCTCAACCTTAGCAACGAAAGCTGCGAATCGAGTCACAACTTTAGTCATTACTTAAAACAACCCAGAAAATCAATAAACTAGACAAACTTATCAGCAAATTTTGATTATCTCTTATTGATCTAATGAAACAGCAGGAGTGGTCATTGGACAATTGGCTGTGACCTTTTGATCTTTATTCATATTTGCTATCATCTATAGTTCATCTGGTCGAGTATTGCCTTCAGACAAAGACTTTGTTAGAGTTAGTGAAATGGAGATGGAGGGTTCATGATTAGAATTAATATTGCACAGTGTTTGGAGAATACAGAGTTGGGTTCGGTGAAGATAGCGACTAATTAAACGCTGGTTTCGTTGATTGTGTCATTTTTCCAGAGGTTTGAGCTAAGATTAATCTGTGGAAGTTTTTTCTTGTATAAGTTTTTTTTCACAAATTGAAGAAATTTCAACTGAAAGTTTTATTTTAATGAACTTGTTGTTAGATATTGAAAAAATTTTATCAACAGGTGGCACCACTTTTAGGTCAATATTTTGTATTGTTTTTCTTATGAGACCTCTAGGGCTCTAGGCTTTCAAAGTATTACTTTTACTATGGATTGTCTTATTGTTGATAACAATGGAATTTCATTGTACGTAACATGTTAAACCATGTTTTTTACGGAGTATTTATTGATTATACCCGATGATTACAAAAGAAATAAACAGTTTCAACATTATATTACTGTTTATCTAAACTATTGTAGATATTGACCTTTACTTTACATGGGTTTGTAGAGAAACTCAAAACGTTTTAGTCACTTGTAAGAAATCTTCTGAAGGGGTTAGAAATTGAGGTCAAATTGTACTTGTCTTTTCTATTCAATATTCTCTTTAAGTTAAAGAGCGTAAATATTTAAGAAAATGACATCAGCATGTTTTTGATCTATTATTTGCAGGTACGGAAGCATTCATTGTAAACAAATTACAAGCCAAATTGATCTTTTGACATGAATCAAAAAATAAATTTACCATTAACAAGTTTTATAAAGTCTGTCCATTAATCATTGGTTGGAAGATCTTCGTGGATATTTTAAACGTTGACAATTCTTACAAAATTAAATGTTACTCACAATGTCATACATTAAAAAATAAATATAACTTGTTTTTATTTTGACCATTGTTGTGTAAAATGATTATCTGCTTAGAATTTTATTTTTAAATTGGTGTATAATAAGTTTTAAATGTGAACATTGTTAAATAAAAAGATGTTATTTAATTATGTGTTAATTTAAGTGTTTATTTGATATGATTTTAATTTGAGAAAAATGTTATTATGAGTGTTAGTTTTAAGAGTGTTGAATTTGAATTTAATAAGATGTGAAATATTATTGTTTATTTCTTTTGTAAATAATTTTGAAATGTGAGTACACAGGATGTCACGTATTTCCTGTGTGACAAGCATGCGGGCGAGTGTCCAATGTGGGCATGCGCTGATGCGCAGACGAGAATTTTTTTAGTCGCAATAAAGATTTCAGAGCATTAACATGTGTGGTGGATTTACTCCGTTTATTAATGCAAGTTGCGATTGAATTAAGTTACCCAACGTCACATTAAACAGTGTAAAACTAAAATGTTTTAGGAAAAAGGTGTAAGCTAATAGAATAGCATCAAAAAGCATTAATTTTCTGGGTGTAATAATAAACCTCTATAGTGCATTCTTACATTAGATCTGTTGGTGATAAATGTATCACAGTAATGTAGGTGCATCACGAGAAGTGTCATCGAGTTACACCAACTCTCAGTAGGTGGCGACACTGATTTGGGAAAATCCTGTATGGCAAACATTTGTTTAACGTTAGTAGTTGCTTAGTTCCCACTCATCAATGCCTTCCTCTTTCTTATAACGGATTTTCCTATGTTACTGTTGCCATCTATTGATAGCTAACATAACTTTTCACAATGCACTACTTAAACTAAAATCTGTTATTCTGTAAATCGAAGATGGCTGCCAAAAATTATGAACATCAACATTATACCATTTACACAGGACAAACAAAGACTACAAAACCTCTTGCCAACACTACCATCACTCACAATACTTTAGACCTATCCGTTACCAAGACAACACCGATACCATTACACTTGTCCACAATACCACTCCAACTCAACCCAAATTGCTCTGAATGTAGAGCAAATGTAATTTCACCTCCTACATATACCTTCATTGTCATTCAGCCTCAACAAGCCAAATGGCGACCGACATTCAAACAAAAGACGGTCTTCGCTTTAAGAAGACCGGCAACTTCTAGTCTTCGCTTACGCTTGACCAAATTTCTAGTCGATCGGCTTTGACCCTGGGTCAGACAAAATCTGAAATAAATGAAAAAAGTAACAACAAAGATGTGTATTATATGAGTTCATCTCTGGTGCAAAGAACAAAGCCTAAATACATGGACCTCATGTCCATTAAGATGACCTGGAGTGGTTGTTGTAATCTTAGTGCTAGATAAGTGCTAGAAGAAGGTAATCATGAATAATGAAGGTGGTTAAAATGAGGAAAAAATGGTGGGTTGGGCTTTGGGGATGTAAAGTGGTGGTTTTGGCAATTGAAATGGAAATGAGATTTGGGGGTTGTGGGAGTAAGGATTAAAGTGGTGATGTTTTATTTTGGACAGAAGGAAATGAAGATAGAAATATGACACTTGCTGGAAATGGAAGCTTTGTTACTTTTGACTCTGCAAGGTGATGCAATTTTAAGATTTGTAGTTAGGTTTTCTCACTAGAGGGTGCAAAGTGAGTTTTTTTTACTATCTGTAAAAATATATTTGGAGAAATTTGGTGTAAAAATACATTAAGTGGTGCGATTAAAAATAAGTTTACTTCAAAGTACACAAAAGTTAAAATTAAATTCTTTTAACATTTTGTATATTTAGGTCCAAAACTCATAAATTCAATTTACATCTGAAACAACTATTTTATAACTGAATTTTAAGTTAGAAATAAATAGCATTAGATTTATAATAAAGCTGATTTTGTTTTGAAGCTGTACTTAAAGCAGCTTCAATATTTTGAATTATTTTCTATATAAATTAAGTACCGTAAGTGCTCTTGTTTATTCATATTCATTTTTTAATAAATGTTCATAATCTAAGTAAATGCTCTGCAGTCTAGCAAATTTTTTTAAGTAACAAAGGCAATTACTCTAAACTTTTTATTCATTAAAATAAAGCATTCACTCAAAAAAAATGAGAGTAGGAGTAAAGCTTCTTTTTAATCATACTTTAATAATACTTATTGTGTTATATTTATTACCAAAAAGGTGTAATTCAAACAGATCTGTTCACCTAAACTTATCTGGTGTAACAATGTGCTGTAAAGGTGTATTATTAATCTAAATTAACATTTTGTTAGTTTTACACTTTTTTCTAAAACATTTTAATTTTTCACTTTTACAAACCTATTCTACACCAATGTAGATGTTTACTGTATATTACACAAAAAAGAGTCAATGTATGGACAAAAAGTGTATTTATTTTTTACTGTGTGTGTGTCATACTTGTGTGTTTATTACTTCTATTTCTGTGTGGCTATATAGTGATTTTTGTGGGATGATGTGAGATGTTTGTGTGTTTGGAGATTAAGTGTGATCTTTGTGTGTTGGCTTTTGGTTTTCTAGCTTTGGGCAGTGGGAAGAGTTTATGTATTAAATATGCCAGTTTTTGAAGTAGCGGTGTAAGGTAAATGCTATATACCTGATGGCAAAAATTATTTTTAATTAATTAAATATTATACAGTATAATATTCTCGCATGATGATTTTTGGTAAATTTGTGTATTACTTGTAGCTATGCAAAATTTGTTACTGTTTGACTGAGTACTCGGATATAGTGTTTTGTTTACGTTACAACAGCGTAAACATGTAATAAAAGCATCAAAAGTTTAAAAAAATTCGCTATAAAAGGGTAAAATTCATACTGCGGACCTTAGAAACGTTACGTTATGAGTAGGTGTCCTCTATAAACGTTACATCTGAAATTTTTTTCTACAGTATGAAGCCGGGGGAAAACGTTACGTTATAACAGGGTTTACGGTATAAGCGAGTACGTTACTCGCGGGTTTCAATGTATTAGCAATAGAACGTCTAAGTTTTAAAACTACGGTTTTGTATATTACTATGACATAAAAAAATAACAAGAAAAAAAAAACGTTATTTATTGCGATTTTGACGAACGAAATGAGCAGTTGAAAGGAAGAGTAAAATAAAAAGAAGTAAAAAGTTTCATTTTTTTATTGCGCGGAAAAAACGATTCACAAACTTCTCTATTTTGTTCGACCAAAGATTTAAGGAGGGGGAAAAAGTGACAGTTGCAACGAGAATTTCATTTCATCGAGGATTAGCCCAACTGACCACTTGTAAAAACAATAGCAGCATAAATCCAAAAAGCTGACGTTTGCTAAGGATCACATCAAACTGCGATTTTCTTTTGACTGGATCACGCCACATGGTGACAAAAAATCGAAAATGAAAAAAATTGTAGTTTGGGATATGTTGGAGACGTCTGGTGGCGAGATGAATTATATTTAATGGTGGAGCGTCATTATTTTTATTATTAAAAAATTTTTAATTTTGTGGTGTTTTGTTTTTAGTTGGTTAAAGTATGACATTTTAAAGAATGTTTGATTTGCGCCATCTGGTGATGAAATTGTTGAGATTTTTTAAATTATCTTATTCAATTTTTAGTGTAGATGGCAATTTTATTTTGTTACTTGTATTATAATACTGTTTTATAGAAATAAAAACATGCATTTTTAAAGAATATTTGATTTTGCGCCATCTGGTGACAAAATTGTTGAGATTATTTTTTATTATTTTATTCATTTTTACACTATAGACGATAATTACATTTCATAGAATTTTAACAGTTATCTATTACAAAACATTCATTTTTAAAGAATATTTCAGTTTGCGTCATTTAGTGGCAAAATCTATATTTTAATAATTTTATTTAATTTTAAAAATTAAAAAATACTATTTTACAATGTAGTAAATCTACAGAATACTCAAATTTGCGCCATCTGGTGGAGAAAAATTATTACAATTCCAAAATGGCTCTGTCCACGTGTTTTGATTCAGTGACTGTCGGTTAAAGGTAAGCACTTTTCATGTTTCAGAGTTGAAAGACTTATAAGAAAAGTGATTTTGATTGCAAGTTACGCATTAATATTCTTTGAGAGCATTTTCTTGTTCTGTTTGCCAGTGCTTATCGTTCGACTGATGGATCGAGCCTCAATTTGCCAGGCAGATGGGAGACATGTTTTCACGTGTTACAATGTGAATTCGAGCACTCGAGTGCCATGAGAAATTGTCTGCAGTAGCAAAAGACGTGAAATGAGTGAGAAAACTTTGTCAGTGACATTGAAGATGAAGATATTTTGCACGTTGATGCACTCTGGTGGCTGTTACGTGCTACGTGGGTCCATTTCGAGTTTGTTGCGAATCTCTCGTGGTGAAATTTATCTTTCAGTAATTTTGAAAGGTAAAATGTCTTTTAGAAGTTTTTTTAGGTCATAGAAATGGTTAATTTTTAAATGGTGCATCAATTCTCTCGGAACTTCTCGCTTAGAGCTCCAACCATTTGCACAAACTTCCAATAACTTTTTCGAAAAATGAAATAAAATATTAAAAATTGTTTTGGTGTATAAATATTTTGCTAGTTTGTAAATATTTGGGTGAAGTTTTCATTTCCACAAGTTTTGAGAAAATAAAGTTTCAATTTAATGAGTTATTAGCAATTAAAGATTGCTGCCCCTAGAACTGTCTATGGAGAGCTTGTTTGGCTTCACCTGAAAAAGAAGTAAAAACAGGTGCAAGTAAGGTCAACCTTGGCCTTCCAAACATTGGACAATTGTCCAAAACTTGGGCAACTACGTTGTTTTGTTTGTTTGTTTTTTGTTGGGGCTCTAAGTTTTGTCTAGAAATGTCATTTTTGCCAGAAAATGCACAAAATGTTACAATTTTCGATTCAGTAAATTTAATTAAGGAATTGGAAAAGTTAATGATCGCAGTTCCATCAAAAAGAAACCCAATGGCTAAAAAGTTTTTTTTTTAATGTTTTTGGAAAAAAACAAATGGTTTTTTGTGCTAAAATTAATTGCATTTGCTTTCAATGGCGATAAAACTGACGAATTATTAGAAGTTTATTCTAATACCGAAATTACTAACTTTAAATGTGCTCCAGTTACGAGTTGTAATGTTGAGGAATATTTTTCTCGAATTAAATGTATTTTAACTGATAAACTACATTCTTTGACTGTAGAACACTTACAACAGGCTTTAATTTGTTTTTGTGATAATTTTGTTGATTAGAGATGATAAAGAATAATTTTTTTGAATATTTTTAATGTTTTTATTTCTTATTTCAATCATTTTAAAGTGCATCTGAATGCACATGAAATTGAATTTTTTATGCATAAAATTTGGGCTCATCGTTAGTGCGCATGTGTAAATTTTCAATGCATTAAGTTTTAAGGTGTTTACCTTAATGTGGTGTAAAAATCAAACATTCTAATGGTAGCCTTTAAATCAGTTGTTATTATGGAATGTTTTTAAAAATACAAAAAATTGGTTTTTATTTTTTTTAATCTTAAAATCAGTTATAAAATTACCAAGGTTTTTGATAGTCCTAAAACTTATTATGCAAATTTTATTTATCTTAGTTGAACTTCGATGTAGGCAAAAACCTACAAGTGAAAGAGATGTGACCTAGATTTGGAGTATTGTGGGGTTTCATGCATCAAGAGGTAGCTTTTATTGTGTTTTTGCACGCAATTAGAAATTTAATCTAAAATTTTTAAATACTATTTATTGATGTTTTTTTTTAGTCATTTTGACTCGGCATGGCGCATCAAGGGTTAAACCGATGGTAACGTAAAATAAATGAAACTTTTGGTTTTGGGTTTGTTTCTTGATAACTGGTGGATGAAGTAAGTGAAATTTCGATGTTATTCAAAAATTGTTTTGGTCACGGTTTATCTATATTTGCATATAAAACATTTTATAAATGTGATCAAATTTTATATTTATAATACATTTATTCTAAAAAATATATTATAAACATGAAAAATTAAAAATAACTAATAGCACACACAAAAAAATATTGATTACTAAAATTTAGTTAATCAGTTTAAAAATTAAAATTAAATTTTAATATAATACACGTTTTTTTTTTTTTTTAAACAATAAAATAAAAAATCGACTCATCACATTTTTGAAAAATCGAAATCGGTATCAGTATCAGTTGATTTTTTATTTGCAGTATCGGATATCGGTCAATTTCCAATTTTCATGATATGATATTGGTCAATCTTCTTAGTAATAAAAATAAACCAAAACAAAGATGTAAATTAATTTGCAAGTCCCATACAGTGCCAAGTCATCAAACACGTAGTGACGAATTTGTCAGGCGGTCTCAACGAAACGAGTGCAATTCCTCTTTTATTAAAATATTTCGCTCTGGCATCGCGCCAGAAGTAAAACTCGAGCCTAAAATGGAACCGACATTCGCCCATAATCCTCTAGCGAATAATGACACATCGACTTCCTTTCGGCTTTTTATATTTTTTCTTTATCTCTTTCAAACACAACGAAAGAAAAGTGGACAATGTCGGCCATTTTGGCTGCTTCTCGAGGCGATCGTAAAGTTTTCGAATTTACTCGGCGATGAGCTCGCTCGCAATTTATGAGCAGATCGCTCTCCATAAAGTGCTCTTGTTGAGCCACAGGCAGGAAATAAGCGTCCTTAAAAGGACTCCTCATTTCCCCCATCATGCTTTGCGTTCTTTTCTTCCTTTTTTTTTTTTTTTTTTGCCTTTTGGTGGATGGAATTGAAAGTATTGTAGATTTGTGGGGAAGTTTTTTTTTTGAGTTTTATTACGAATTGGGTGGTTTTGTTAGGAATTTTTGTGAGTTTTGTTGTAATTTGGAAATTTGTATAGAAAATGTCAAATGAGTTTTGCGAGAAATTGTGGGATTTTCTTAATGTTTTTTGGGAGTTACGAATTGTAAGACTTTCGTAAAGAATTTTTTAGTTTTGTGAGATGTGTCTGAAATTTGTATGGGAAATGAAAAAATGAGATACTTATTACGAATTGTGTTATTTTAGTAATAAATTTTGGGATTTCAGGAGTGTTTTGAAATTTGTAATAAAAAATGTGACTTTTGTAAAGAATTGTACAAATTATATCGCTTTTGTGAGGACTTTTTTAAAGTTTGTGACGTAAAAACTACGATTTTGCGACACAGTGGAATTATGGCTGGTGATCGTCATAAACGCGGAGACTGCCATATCTCCTACCACCCTGTCATCTTTCATTTCCTCTATTCGCCGAGCGGATTCCTTTTCGTAGCATTTCCTCCGTTATAATTTTTCCAACTTCAGGAATTGCTGCATATTCAGCGGCAGACGGTTGCGTGCAATTTCCCGAACTATCGAGGGCTTGGTAGCAGTATTTGCAAGTGGACCAGCGTCGCAAGTCGCTGTCCTGAAATACACCTCGCACTGCCAATGGGACTACATCCGGATTCTAAGGTACGACACGCAGTTTCGTCCAAAACAGTTGACAACCGACGACGCAATGCCAATAATCAGCAAAACACTCCTGACAATGTGAATCGGGATCCGGCACCGCAGCACGATTCGGGACGCTTTGCCGATTACTGGCATTGCGTCGTCGGTTATCTCTTCGTGGCATACATCAACTGTTTTGGACGAGGCTGCGTGTCGAACACGTGGTTATCGAGCGGTTAGAAGCTGCTGGGCGATCTGACACTTGAGATTCTTGTATACGGTACACTTTACCAGATGCGTTCAGATAACGTTAGGGATTGTAGTGACAATCACGTATACGTTAGGCGTACGTATAGGGTTATTTTCGTTGTGTTTTAACAACTACCGGAATAATTTTTTTTTTTTATTATTTCTTTTTTATTAAAACTTTCGTAACACATTTTGTCTTTGTAACTAATTTTTTTGACATTCGTAACGATTTCGACTTTTATAAGGATTCATTTCATTAAAAAATTCGTAGATAAAAATTCATTAAATTGTTTCATCATCATCATCATGATGGAGAAAAGTCGTTTTTAACGAGAAGTTTCTCGTTAGAACGAACCTTTCGTTATACGAGATATTTTGGCTGAGGATAAGCTGTTGGGCGAGAGAAAGAATGATAGAAAAAATCCTCATCACTTTTTAATGGTTAGTTAAATGAAGTCGGTAAAAATCGATTTTACTTTCAGCGATTATTAAAGAAAGTTACGACGTACTTTCACCAGATGGCTCCACGCAAGTTGCCATTTTGGAGAGTGTATTCAATGTCGAACACGACTGTATTATTCGCCCTTATTACACATACGTCTTAAGTTCTTCAAATTTATTTATATTGCAAAGCGTAAAAAGAAATGATTAATTTAGCCGTTCCGTGGCGCTCAATTGATTGTTTGAGTTAGGTCGATTTTGAGTTAGTGTGGTGCTGAATGTCGCCACTAGATGACACGACTTTGTTGTAACAATGGTGGAAGAGTTGTGATGCTAAAATCAATGTTGTAGTGATTAAAGCAATGTTGAAATAATGCTGTGGTAATGTTACAATAATGATATAGTGGTAGTGGTACCGGTAGTGGGTAGTTCAATGTTTAAGTAATGATGATACAATATTTTGACAAAGTTACAATAATGTTACAATGTAACAGTTTAAAAAAATGGTGTGACTCAATGTTAAAAATTGTTGTGACAATGTTAATATAATGACAAAAGCAATATTATACTATTGAAACAATGCTACAGTACTTGAAATAATATTGCGAAGTTTGAAACAGGTATGCAATAGTTGCAACAATGATAAAATGTTGAAACAAGATTTAAACAATGGTAAAATGTTTAAAAAAATACTGAAACGATGTGAATTATCAATTATCATTTTTTTCTACAACAGTTTAAAGTTGAAACCGTGCAATATTGCAAACTTTGAAACACTGATGCAACAATGGTAAATATTGAAATAAAATTTAAACAATAATACAACTATAAAAAGATACTGCAACAATATGAATTATCATATTTTTTCAACAATTAAAATTTGAAACAAAACAGCAACAATGTCAAAACACTGTAACAATGCTACAAAACAACTGAAAACAGTACACTAAACTCTTTAAAAAATGGTGACGTATTTACTGTACATCAACATTATAAATACACTTAGTCCAAATCTTCAAACAGAACCTCCAAATTACGAAATTACTAATTCATGCACTTTGTTTTCGTATCGTTTTAAAAGCAAATAAATGAAATTCGTGCATGTTTTCCGCATTTTTTATTGCCATTTTTATTTTCATTTGAATTTTTTTATTTTAAAATTTAATTTCGGTTGAATCTAAGAGTAAGTAAAAGAAGAAAAAGAAAAAAAAAAAAGTAATAAAATGTTTTCGCCACGACCTCTTGTGTCTCGTTATCATATTTGTTTTAGATTTCATTTTTTTTTTTTTTTTTTGCTTTTTCCCTTCTTGAATAAAAGAAATAAGACGAAACATGTGAATGTTTATTCATGAAGTCTAGTAAAGATTTCCGAGACGACAACGACACGACGCGAGCGCCACGGGCGGCCACAAATGGAGAAATGCGTGTTTAAAAAGATTGGAAAACGAAATACAAACAGTTACAAGCTGATCTATGGCATCAACGGATGTCGAACTGAATTTGCTGCTTCAGCTTAAAAAATGCGTTTTTTACAAATCCTCTGCAGGATTTGTAGTAATCGCTGCACGATGCAACAAATCTGTTGAGTTTTATTCAATAAATATATTTTCGTTTTTGAAGCGTTTGTTTGTTTGGAAATTTGTGATGTGGTTGAAAGAGAAATTTGTTGTTAAAGTTCTTACGAAAACAAAACGTATTTTATGTAAACATAATGTTAATAATAGTTTGTATATTTCTATAAATAATGCATTGTGTTTATGTGTCTAACATTTTGTAATACAGGTCGAACCTCGATATAACGAACTCCAAGAGACCGAAAATTTGGTTCGTTATAACGAAAATTCGTTATATCGAGGCGAATTAGTACACGATTAGTACACGAGGTTCGACCTGTATCTTGTTTTCAATCATGTTTTATCACTTTCTTGTTCTTTTTGCAAGTTGCATCAGGTTTTATAAATAAATTCTGGGTAACCAATCATTGACTGTAACTGTAATCGTGGTTAGGGTTATTTTGATTAGAGGTTTCAAACACATTTCTGATAAGTTGAAAGCCAATTTTTGGTTGGTTGCGAAAGTTGGTTGTTTTAAAAATGGATTTGTTTCTACAGAATTTGGAACTTTTTGAAACAATGTGACAATTTCAGAAAATATAGTATCAATTTCTATCACCAGAGTGAAGCACACCTTTATTTTAGTACCAATAACTGTCGTTGCGAGTCGGCGAGTCGCCACCGACCACCAACTGACTTTCACATATTTCACAAACCATCAAACAATTTCTGAAAAATTATATCGTCAAACGTGATTAAACTATCAAAACATTTTAATAACCTTTTCCCAAGATTATTTCGCGCCACCTGGGATCCGATTTGCACAAACAGGTTTTTTAATTATACAGTATTCCGTGTCCGTAAAGAGTTAATGAGCCGCGCTAAAAGTTCAAGCAACGCCCGTAATATAAATTCAATGCGCAGAAGCGCAGAATGTCGATACTTCACCGAGTCAGCGACAAAAAAAAATAAAAACCCGCAGCACCAATATGAAAGCAAGAAGCACCAGATGTCGCCACATTCTGCCAACAGATGGCGCCATATCCCGAGTTTCCCTACTGTCGTTCTGATGGATGCGCACAACTGTCCACGTGATTCACACACGACACAGATGGCCCCATATTTTTTCTCTACTGTCAAACCAGCAAACGTCGACACTTTTCAACTTTTTTTTTACTTTATGTCTCCTTGTTTCACACCCAGAAGAAAAAAGGGGAATTCATTCAATTTGAGACGGGTTGAGGTTTGGAAATGAAAGTTGGGATTGGTGGTGAAATATTGTTAGAATAGAAGGAGATGGTGTGAGAAGGAAGTTTAAAGGAGAGTTGGGACTATTTTTTTTTTGGGGGGGGGGAGATGTTGTTTTTGTAGTTTTGTTGGTGTTGATGTGGCTAATCTGAAATATTGAAGCTACTTATTCCTAGTCGTAGAAAACGGGGCTTCATCGCGCCAGCCTCTTTTCACCCTGGCCTAGGCAATTCAGCCTAAATTTTCAATCGAAATACATTGCC